>PVIA01003544.1:0-165028 GCA_004024845.1 Tonatia bakeri | reverse complement strand
GTAACAGGTGTGTCAAGACAAAAAAAAATGGCCCAAATGGAAGAACAGATCAAAGCTCCAGAACAAATATGACTAAGTGACTAAGAGATCACTGACCTATCAGATGCACAGTTCAAAGCACTGATGATCAGGATGCTCACAGAATTGGTTGAATTTGGTTGCAAATTAGATGAAAAAATGAAGGCTACACTAAGTGAAACGAAGGAAAATGCACAGGGAAACAATAGTGATGGGAAGAAAACTGGGACTCCAATCAATGGAGTGGACCAGAAGGAAGAAAGAAACAACCAAAAAGGAAAGAATGAAGAAACAAGAATTCAAAAAAATGAGGAGAGGCTTAGGAACCTCCAGGACATCTTTAAATGTTCCAACATCCAAATTATAGGGGTACCAGAAGGGGAAGAGGAAGCGCAATAAGTGGAAAAGTTATCTGAACAAATAATAAAGGAGAACTTTCCCAATCTGGCAAGGGAAATAGACTTCCAGGAAGTCCAGGAAGCTCAGAGAGTCCCAAAGAGGTTGTACCCTAGAAGGAACACACCAAGGCACATCATAATTACATTAGCCAAGGTAAAAATGAAGGAGAGAATCCTAGAAGCAGCAAGAGATAAGGAGACAGTTATCCACAAAGGAGTTCCTATGAGACTGTCAGCTGATTTCTCAAAAGAGACCTTATAGGCAAGAAGGGGCTGGAAAAAAGTATTCCAAGTCATGAAGGGCAAGGACTTCCATCCAAGATTGCTCTATCCAGCAAAAGTTTCATTTAGAATGGAAGGGCAGATAAAGTGCTTCTCAGATAAGGTCAAGTGAAAGGCGTTAATCATCACCAAGCCCCTATTATATGAAATGTTAAAGGGACTTGTCTAAGAAAAAGAAGATAAAAAACATATATAGCAAATGACAGCAAACTCACAATTATTAACAACCACACCTAAAACAAAAGCAAAAACAAACTAAGCAAACAATTAGAACAGGAATAGAACCACAGAAAGGGAGATCACATGGAGGGGTAGCAACAGGGGAATGGGAGGAGGAGAGGGGGAAAAGGTACAGAGAATAAGTAGCATAGATGACAGGTGGAAAATAGATGGGGGAAGGCAAGAATAGTATGGGAAATGTAGAAGCTAAAGAACTTATGATACGTGGACATGAACTAAAGGGGGGGAATGTGGGTGGGAGGGGGTGTGCAGGGTGGAGGGGAATGAAGGGGGAAATGAACAACTGTAATAGCATAATAAATAAAATATATTTTAAAAATTTAAATAAATAAATAAATAAATGGAAAAAAAGAAGTTTGTGTTATTATAATTTTTCCCTTATAGCCTCTCCTACCATTTAACATTCACTTGCCTATCAGGTTGGACCTCAGGCTCAAGTTTTGTTTTTTTGAAATTTTAAGTGTTTGTCAATCAGTTGCTACCATACAAACCCTGAAACATATATCTGTAGACATTCTCAACCATTGTAACAAAGATGTTATTAAGCCATTTATCTATAAGAACTATTCTTTATAGAGAACCAAGGTTGAAATGGTCATCAATGAAGATAATTCATAAGCTATAGATATAATGAGAGTATAACAAAGGAATTTGCAAAATTTTTCAAGAGTTAAACAATTTGTACTTAAAATATTTTCAGTAATGTCATCCAAAGAATAAAATAAATGGCTGTTTGATTACTAGAAGCAGATTCTCAGTGCTATTGATAATAGTCCATTTCAGTATAATTACTTGTGTACCTGCTGCATTCCCAACATTTAGCTAGATTATAGATAGATCACAAAGTGTAAAAACAAATGAACTCGACATATAAAAATGCAGAAACACATTTTATAATTACTTGTAAAATAACTTAGGTAACAAAGTATCTTTAAATATAGAGAATGCTTAAATATAAAGAGTAAGAACTAAAATTCCGTAAAATTTTGTGGTTTTGAAAATTTCTAGGATGTAAAAAATTGATATCTTTTACATCTTTGATGTTTAGTTAATGCTACTATTACATGATTTAAAACAGAAACCTCCAAAACCATGAGAGGGCCATCCAAATAATGGCATGTTAATTCATTTCTGAATTCCCATTACACTGCTTAAAACAGAAAAATCGTAGTTACTATGATGGATATTTATCAGCATGGACATCATTTTAATAGTTTATGTTTGAATGATAGTAGAATATGTCTACAACATTGAAGATAGTTATAATGAAGTAATTAAGCAATTTATGTTGAAATAAAATAATTTCTCTTGTATCTGAAATATACAATTTGTTTGAAAATAAAGGTTTCTGAAAGAAGCATTTAGAATCTGAAAAAAGTTGTCTCGAACATTAGATCAAACAACTCCAAGATCTATTCTTTGATATTAAAAAAAAGTGTACATATATTATTTGTTGATCTGAGTTCCATAATTTAATGAGCATATGAAATAATTCTTGAGAAGACTTAATCTTACAGTGTGTATCCCCAGTTTTTGTTACTTCAGTTTTCTGGACAAATAATTTTTATTAATTCTTTTTTTTAATTTTAATTATTGTTCAAGTACAATTTTCTGTCCTTTATTCCCATCCCAGCCCACCTATCCATCCCTCCCCATTTTCCTCCCATTTCCACCCCCCTAGTTTTTGTCCATGTGTCATTTATATTTGTTTCTGTAAACTCTTTCTATTCTCCCCTGAAATTCCCTCCCCTCTCCCATCTGGTCACTGTCAGCCTGCTCTCCATTTCAGTGTCTGGCTATATTTTGCTTGTTTGTTTTGTTGTTTAGGTTCCTGTTAAAGATGAGATCATATGGTATTTATATTTCACTGCCTGGCTTATTTCGCTTAGCATAATGCTTTCCAGTTGCATCCATGCTGTTGCAAAGGGTAGGAGCTCCTTCTTTCTTTCTGCTGCATAGAATTCCATTGTGTAAATGTGCCATAGTTTTTTGATTCATTCATTTACTGATGGGCACCTAGGATGCTTCCAGCACTTGGCTATTGTAAATTGTGCTGGTATGAGTATTGGGGTGCATAGGTTCTTATTAATTCTTATACTATATTAGCCCTGGCTGGTGTAGCTCAGTGGATTGAGCACGGGCTGCGAACCAAGCATCACAGGTTCGATTCCCAGTCAGGGCACATGCCTAGGTTGCAGGCCATGTCCCCCAAGCAACCGCACATTGATGTTTCTCTCTCTCTCTCTCTTCCTCCCTTCCCTCTCTAAAAATAAATAAATAAAATCTTAAAAAAAGAAGTTGCTAATTTTAAAAAAAGACATTTAATTCTTATACTATATTAGAGTATGGTTACATACAATGGTCTTTTCCTTGGTCAGTGATGTATTCATTCTGATACATGGGACTCATTGTCTCCCTCAAGAGTCACCTGTTTTCTGCGTTATCACCCTTTGGCAGTGCTCACATGAGTGAAGATGTGATCCTCATCAAATCCCCTTATGTCTTTCTTCAATGGAAAAATAGTATACTAATTGCCTTAATAAGTGCAAAGCAAAATGTAAGGTCAGCTCTCAGAACTTAAGCTATTAGTAAATATGAGGTTCAATGTTTTCTCTGCTGAAGACTTTAAGTTCATAAATTTTATTAATTACTATTAAGTCTGCAATTACAGGAAAATGTACACATTCCCTTTATAGACTCCAGTTATCTTTTTCTATATCAATAAATCTGGGATAACTTTTCCCTTGATGTCCTGGTGTAATGTTACCTTATTTTTGACTTTTTCCTCATTGACATTTGCATCATACACTCATTGTCTTTGACTCATAATAAATCAATCAACAATGCAGCAGTAAAAACTAGTATGGTGCCTGCCCACATGTGGCTGAGAGTGCTGAGAACCAGTGAAACAAAATTCGCATGTAGTAACTTCACAACTACAGTACAAATTACTAATGGCCACTAACTCTCAGAATTAGCTGTTAGTTTTTCAGCCTTATAAGAATATGAGTTGAATTAGAACATAATACATCAATGTCTTTATTTATTACAAGTAAAGCAAAAGACCAGAGATAATACATTGCCAAAAATAGAACCACATAGAGAGAAGAATTTGGAAAACATGATTTTTGAAGTATATTGAAAACAGTTAGCAATATAGTGCTAATTCTGGAGTGGGGGAGGGAATGAGAGTATAGAGAGGGACTAAAATATCTGATTTTTTTTTTTTGAGGGCTTTATTATGGACCAGGAAATATTTTAAGTCCTTTAGATTTACTATCTCATTAAAACTAGATACAAGTATTATCTTCACTTTACAGAGAGAAACTGAAATGTAGAAAGTTAAGAACAATCCCAAGTTCACACAGTTATTTAACAATAGAACTGGCAACTGAACCCAGGCATCTTGCTGGGAACATGGAGAACTCCACATCCTACTCCACCACAGAGAATAAAAGTGAATTATTTTGCATATTCACTGAAAGTAAAAGGAAGGGAGAAAGCCAAAATTGAACAAGAAATAGAGCCTTTCCAACCAAACAGAAGATAACTTGGAAGAATGATATAGCAAGGAATGCTTCCTGTGGGAGACAATTCAGTCCTTATTTTTGAATTTTTTAAAATAAGATAGCTTGTACTGTAATCTTTTACTAGTTAAATGTTACTGTATCTCTAAATTTCCCCCCAGTTTTTTTCTAGTTGAGAAAATGCTGATTTTCTTCTATAAGAGGAGAAAAATGTATATACTACATGCCTCATTCCAGAACCTCAAAGCTGGTTCTTGTACTTACTTTGGACATGCTTCTTTTATGGCATAATTTTCTTCACAAGCCACAGAGTATATTTTCTATTGTACTATTATTTACTATTGGAAAGAATTGAGAATATTTTTATGAATTTTAACAAATAATATGAGAATATTATTATTCAGAAATATTTTAATGTAACCATTAAACCTTTACAAACATTTGCACAATGCTAATTTAAAGTTAGCACAAGTACTCCTGTATAGAAAATCAAAATAATAATTGGTTATAACTGTAAACTAAAATAGATTTTTAGTTTATAATATTATTTTTTATTAGATTTTTATAATTTTTTACTTTAGAAGAAAAATCAAAGTTCCAAAGAATGAAGTTACTTTTGCTAAAGTGAATTATGATTTTCAATTTAGTTAAGTGATATTCTAAGTTTTGTGAACTATTTATTCAGAATTTTTTTTTCTGAAAATTATATTGTTTTATCTTTGTCATATTGTTGATGGTTATGCATATTGAAAGTCTGCCTCAGTTTATTCACTTGCAAAATGATTTAGGAAATATATTACATATTAATGCCTTAGAATATTATAATGACATTTTAATATTAGATTAATATTGTATTTGTAGTATTTTAAATAAAGGTAGTCTGTATGAGCAACAAAGTGTGTACTTATAGCTTTTTTATCTATCATCTCCTGGCTCTGATACTTTAAAATAGCTCTTAAAATTATCCTTCCTACAACTTTACTGATCTTAATTGGAAGTTCATGTGTTCAGACTAAGATTTCTGTGGATGAATACAATTATCTGAAGTGATTATGTATAAATAATGGGGAATTTACATACACTAGAACTACGATATTTCCCATGGTGGGGAAAAAAAACAGGTTTTTTTTAACTTTCTTTTTTTTTGTTGCCTTTTTGGATCTAAATAAAACCTTGAAATAAAATGTGTTCTCTTTAGAGCTAAAATGAATAACACTAGAAAAAGCTAATACAGCCCTGCTGTTGTATTTTATGAGGAAAATAACTTCCAAGGAGCTAAGGAGCTGGCCTGTGGTCACACGACCAAGGGGATAAAAACAGGCACCCTGGCCCCATAGCCCAGGTTTTTCCTGCACCACTGTGAACTCTGGATTTCCTCAAAGGGAAGAGACAATTTTAATGAAAAAGAAGTGCTATCAATGTAATTTAATGTTCTGTTGTTGTTGTTTTGAAAACAAATTGGGGCCACACCTCAGTGCTGAGCATACCTCCCCGACCGGAAAAGTGCGGCCTTATGAGTCATTACCAGCGGCACGTTTTGTGCCCTCCAAGGCTTGGAGCTCTTCAGCAGAACCGGCTGTCACAACATTGATCATGCTCTTATCAGGCTATATACTGGCTGCAGACCTCAATCACTAACCTGTCCGACTTGTTTCCTTTCTTGATGCCAATGACTGTCATTATTTTCCAGCTTCCGAGCCTTGACTTGGCTGATATAGATCAGATGGTGACTGGATAGAAGTTGCCCCAGTCCTGGGTCCATGATGTATGCGTAAGTACTCAGAGGCTATTCTCATCGGGGTTATCAACTGGGACAGAGGTTTACAACTCCTGGGACAGGCAGGACTGATGTTGACTGGTGGAGTGCTTTGAAAATAAGTTTTTCATTTGTTACTGTATTTTGTGTTAAAGTTTTATTTTGTTGTTTTTAAATGTATGAGTTTTTTGTTAAACAAAAAGAATCAATGCAGTACTTGTTTTCTAAATAATAGAAATAGAAATTATATGCAGTAATAAATTTATTATATTTAAACATTTAGAAAAAAACCTATGCTTCAAAAAGTGAAGTTTTTAAAAATATAATTAATTTAATTTTTTTTAGTATAATCATTAGCTTGGTAAAAATTTTCACCTTATGTTGCTTTTATATGAAGTATATTTTGGGAAAATAAAGTATAAATGTAAGTAGAGAATCTATTAGAATTTTTATGTCTTTAACTCTAAATAATAGAAAGCATGGTAGCAATGGGAAAATTATCTACAGCATATGAGAAAATGATCATATCTAAAACTATTGAATTAACAAAATATAGAGTCTATGTGACATTTGTCATAATTGAACTCCAGAATAATCAATTAATTAGTGAATTTAAGGTAAAGAATTTGTATATATTTATATTTAGGTAATTTCAGGCTGTTGTTTTACAGACTCAGAAATGATCAGAATGTCTTCATTCAAACTTCGGGTTAACTTTGCTACTTAAAGAGGCTCTTGACCTCCCTGCAGACACCAATTTCCCACATGTTCTGCACTGACTTGTGTCATATTTATTCATGAATTTATGATCATTATAGTTGTGCAGTTATTTGATTTTATCTTTAATTAAATATAATACCATAGGCCTATAGGCCTGGACATTCAATGATGGGTGTTCTTATCCTCGGACAGCAGTGTGAGTCTGAGGGAGGCTCCATGGCAAGTACAACAGAGTGTACTTCTCATTTACCGAGATAAGGGCAGAGTGAGACAAAATGTGCTGTGGGAAAAACTTACTGTTTTATTTAACAAATATTTATGCAAATATGATATGCTAACAATTTTAGTTTTAAAAAATTAGTGAGCAAAGAGCTTGAAGTTCCGTTCTCTTTTTTTCAGAATTCTGTGGTAAGGCTTTTACATCAACCTGGTTCCCCTCTTCCCAATTTATGACACCTCTCTCTCACTCTTCCACTCTGAAAGTATCACTGCAGACATAAAATTTCTATACCGAACCGAAGCCTCGTCAACTTTAGAGTTTATAGTTCTGAGGATTTCAAGTAGCCTTTTTAATTGCATTTCAGATCAGTATTATTTTTAAAATAGATATTGTCAAAAACCTTGGCTTGTGCCACAGATAAAATAAGAAAGTTACTAATTGAATTCATTAGTAAAGGTATTTTGCCCAAGGGATGTAGTCTCAAAGACTGAATGGGTTAGATATACAAAGCTTCTTAGTAGCAGTGTATCATTTTCATTGTGTAGTGGAGTGAGTAGAAGCATGCTTTGCACTCATTTGTCTGGACAAGCCACCTCTCAAGACTTCACGTATTTTATCTATAAAATGTGGGGAGAGTTTACACTAAAATAAATAGCGGGGAGGTTGTCACCATTAATGAGACTTGAAATCATTTTTGTGGATAAGCACAAAGCAGTTTTTGGTTTATTTTGGTGTTATTTAATTTTTATTTTTTGTAGTAAATAATAGTAAAATTTTATCTGTTCATTTTTGTATATTTTTACTGTATCATAAGTAGTGCAGTAGTAAGTATAAGTATTTTATTGTGAATATGTATATTATTATATGTGTGCCCAATAATGTGATGTAGAATATTTCTTATTGTGGATCATGGTCAAAAATATTTTTAAAAACACTGCATTAAATAGCCTTAAATTCTTCAGAATACTTAAATCCTATGATTTCTAAAGAGTTTATAACTACTTAATGTGGAAAAGATTAACTTTCCGAAGGCACTGAAGAACAACTTAAATTATTCCAGAGTATAATTTTTGTTTCTTAGTCCTTATATCTTGTGCCCTTCACAGTGAGGCAGAGATAAGGGATGTGGTTACCAGCAAGTAGAGACCTCAGAGGCAAGAAGCAAATCAATAATCCACATCCTAATGGCACAATCTGATAAATGTAAAAAACAAACCAAAAAGAAGAAGTATAAACAAAGTGATATGGGAGTGCCCACTCAATCGTAAAAGTTTCTCTGAATATACAATGACACCAGAGTTTGGTCTTAAAAGCAAGTAGGAATTAGTGTTGCTGGTGAGAATCAGGCTCTTCCACGGGATCATGAGAAAAGCATTCTAAGGACCTATGCATAGGTGATTGTCATGTGGCAAGGATTATTCAGGTGGAAATCTACCACTGGGTTTACAATTTCCCATCTCCCTCCATCCTGCCATGGAAAATCAAGGCCAGATAGAGCTAATGTCCAGAAATTCTGCTTCATATTAAAGCTTAGTCCTGAGCCTGCACAGTCACTTTGGGCCTACACATGGCTGCTAGACCTGCATGGGCACATGTGTTCCAGGCAAGAGAGAATGCTTGGACACATGGGGTGAGTGCAGGTCACCAAGTGAGGGCGGGGGAGAGAGAGAGTGAGATTCTTTGTTCCTCTGGGATTATATTAGCTTGGATTTAGGATGGACCAGGTGTTTTTACAAAATAACCAGTCAACTACCCAGGTTTCTGCAGGCTTTTAATAGGTCCATTCCCTAGTTAAACTGACAGGGCTCTATGCTCTACTACTCCTCCTGTGCCCCGCAACAATCTGGTACCAGATGGGGGGGGAAAGGAGTGTTAATCCCCTTGGTGGAGCAATGCTGTGATACTCTAGGGAGTGAAGCTGTAGCTTCCTGGTGAAGCAAATGGGCTCATGCTCCCCAATTTATTAAACTAAATGCTAATTTCCTTTGCTCTCTTTTTTCTTAGTAAATAGGTAACTATGTATGGTACCACTAGCAGAAGGAAAGAAGAAGGAGGTATTCTGGAGTGTAAGAACATAGCCCTTGCAAACATCAAGAGACTTTAGATATACTCACAAATAACCACTGGAAATTATCAGATAACACTGAATAATCAATCAGCCAGACTACAAAAGACCTTATGTGTAGGTGAAACTCTCTGAACTACATTAGGAGAATTGAGAAAAAAATTAAACAAGAGAAAGAAATGATGAAATTTGCAATTCAGAAACATTAGAGTGAACCAAAGCAGTTTGATGGTTCAACTGTCTTCTGGATACAGTAGCAGAACTAAATGAAGGGAGTGGCAGTGAGTCCACCTATGTACATGCCTCTTCTGCCTACCATGAATGTTTCTTCTCACATTCAGTGAGATGCTATATATATAGTCTTCCTTCAATATTCTAATCAGAGTCACTGTGAAATTTTCCCCCTACCACACACCTTGCATATTAATTTTTCCTGAAGCATAGCCATCCTATTCAAACTTGCATAATACATTGTATATACTTTGTACTTCTGCTGGCACTTCTCTGTATGCGTATTTGTTTTAAATTATATCTTCTCAGTTAAGCAGAGAGCTCTCTGCATTCCCAGTGCCGGACACATTCCCTGGCCCATCACAGACTCTCGACCTTTGTGTCGACTTACAATGAAATATGCCTAAAGCCAAAGAATGGATGCTGAGAAAGAGGAAAGTGTGGGAACAAATAGAAATTTTAAGTTAACTTTTTTTTGCATACCTATTCAAGAAGGCCTATGAGATGCTTGAAATGGAGTAATTTAGAAGGTAAATAAAAAGCTGAACAGTGAAGAGAACTCATTCTAAGTAAACATGTTGTGGTACTGATAGGAATTTATTGTAGAAGAGATGACAGTGTCAGATAAAGTTTCATTTATTCATTAATTCAAAATGCTTATTATTGTAGCTTATAGTGTACTGATAGTATACTGTACACATAATGTATGAACATATCTGCATGTATTACACATACACATATGTGTTGTGCATGTATATTATGTGTATACATACATATCGCATGCCCATGAGTACAAATATAAATAAAACAAACATATTCTCTACTTTTATGGTGTTTACAATCTAAAGGAGCAAACATAATAAACAACTAAACCAACAAATGGATGTGAACTATAAATATAATAAGTATGAAGTAAATATTTTGTACATACTCTTTTCCAAAAACTTTTTTTAATTTACTTCATTTTTTTAATAATTCCGGGAATTGATGATAATACTAGTATTGATAACTGATGGCTTTTATTTCACAATGGATATTTATTTTATATGATAACTCTACATTTATCTGTAAGAAAAATTTGTAAAATGTATTTTTAAAATATCAAATATTGAAAAATTTCCTATGATACTTATTAAAGCCTTGAGAATATATTCATGGATTTTAGAGCGAGGAAGGGAGAGAAACATTAATGTGAGAGAGAAACATTGATTGGTTGCCTCTCATATGTTCCCCAACCAGGTATCAAACCCACAACCTAGGTATGTGCCCTGACCAAAATTACACTTGCAATCTTTGGTGTATGGAGGCGACATTCCAACCAACTGAGCCATCCAGGCAGGGCTTAGGAATTTTATATAAAATAAAAATGAATTGATATAAAATGTAACTATAGAAAATGTACAGTGGCATTATTTATTAGTGGAAACAATATGAAATTAATCATTTTTAGGTTAAAAATGACTGAATACCAGAAATTTTATATGCTTTAAACATCAAGTCTCTTCCAGGTCTTGTTTTATTTATCTTAAAATATAATATATACAATGACTAATGCGACTTTAAATTACATAATTTAAAAAACTATCAAGGTAGCATTTGAAAAAAAATTTTGTCTTGTCTAAAATACACTGGCTTATATACTAGAATGTCAACGATCTTGAATAAACACCCCAACAGGTAAAATATAATAGAGCCAGCTGGCAAGAATTAATTCCTGTAAATAGAAAAAACTTCAGTGCAAAACAGAGTGTATGATGTGTCTAGATACTATTATAAGAAAAAATGTGGAAAAATCCAGTTAATTCTTTGATCTCAAGGTGTCAACTGCTTTAACTGTTTTTCTGCCCTCTTAGACCCACTGAAAGATTCTTGTATAATTTATCCAGTAAACCTGAACAGGCATAAAGGACCTAAAATGAATGAGGCCTTTAATGCAACATGGCAGTGTCAAATCTTAAGAGATGTGATACTAAGTAAGAATCTACAGTTTCATCTTGATAAAAGTTTCTAAAATTATATTAAAAATCAGGATAGTTATGTTACTCCCATCGTTCACACTGAACTCATGATTTCGGTCTTATGTGTAGACCTGAACCAGATGTAGAGACCTGTTAAAGACTGGATTTTACAATTAGCACAGACAGAACTACACATCAGAACTACATCAATGGTGTTATCTTAGCTCTCCTCTCTGCTAAGACTGTGAGGCATGTCCTGCCTCATTATGACCCTACTGCTTATGTTCCCCTCCCACTTTTCATTCATCCTTCCATAAACATCTTTCTCCTTGATGGTTACTTGTCTCTGATTATACCTTCATTTCCAATCTTAATTGCTGGCTCCTTTAGTGGTTCCGGCTACTAATTCACTATTGATAAGGTATAGAAAAGGTCAATTCATTTTTTCTTTGCTTATATATCATATCACTTTTAAGAATGTGTTAACTCATGGGATATTATGATTGGATACTTGGGATATTATCAGATAAAATGACTGAGACAAGTACCTTCATCTTTTCACATTTTTAGTGAAACTAACTCAGTTAATATGTCTTCCTTAAAGGTAAACACAGACTTAGATTCCTTGCCTTTCATGAATCATCTTTTTGGGGGCCACTACATTTTGCTTAGTACTGCTCTTATGTTTTTTACCCCTTGGCTCAACAGAAGCAGTAAGCATTTAGTCGGTATTCACTACTTTAAAACTGGGAAAACTATTCATTTTTCCTCCTTTCGATTAGTTTAGCTGGTCAGCTGCCATGCTTCTTTTGCTGACAAGAGCTTTTTAAAGAACATTAAACACTACTTATATAATTAAATTGTGTCAACTTGGAAGGTATGGCTTATTAGCCAAGAACTTCTTCATTCATAAATTTATACATCTTTAATAATTTTTCAGTAGTGTTGTATATATCTATTTGTATTGCAGGGATCTATTTGCCCTGACTCTCAGGACCCTCCAGTAGTTGCAGATTCGGGGTGGCTTATGTACAGTTACAGTTTATTTTCAAGGAACACAGTAAAGCTGAGCTCAGATTTAAGCATCAGAAAAAAATATTTTTGTCTTTCTGGATGTGATTGAATACATTTTAAATAAGATGTACTTTTAAAGAAGATTTTATTTACTTATTTTTAGAGAGATGGGAAGGAAAGAAGAAAGAGAGGGAGAGAAACATGTGCTAGAGAAACATCAGTCAGTTGCCTCCCACACACCCCCATCTGGGGATCTGGCTCTCAAGCCAGGAATGTGCCCTGACTGGGAATCAAACCTGTGACCTTCCAGTTCACAGGCCAGCACTCAATCCACTGAGCCACACCAGTCAGGGCTGAGATGTACTTTCATTCAACAGGTTATGTAGTAGTTGCTTTAGGTTTCTGGAACTGGATTATCTGTTTCAATTATGCTATATATACATTAGAATAAATAAAATAAACATTATTTAGAATGTAATTTACTATTAGAATTGCATTTTCTTTGATTCATATGCTAATGTTGCATTTATAATGCTTAATACAAAGAAGAATACGCATGAAAACTAAATTCCAAATCTCACAATATACCTAATGAAATATCACTATTATTACAGATATAGCTTTCAGCTTTATTTCTGTAATTCCTGTTTAGAGTTTTATCTGTACCAGACGTAATGCTATAAATTGATTAATGAATTTTCATAGAAATATAGAAATAAATTTCTGTTAACCTATTTTGGAAATAAAAATAGAATCTAACTTAATATGAAATTCAATAATACAACCCTAGGTATTCTTACAAATACAAAATGTAATACTTACATTGCTTGAACTGTACACATGATTTGTAAGTTTTCTTGAAAAAGCTCAGGAGTTAAAATTCAATTATTCTATGTGATTCCATAGCTATATGGTATGTCTTTTTAAACTTCTGGAAGAGATTTTATTATAGCAATCAGTGAGCCACTTAATGTATACTCAGACCTTCAAAAAGTAAAAAAAAAAAAATAGCTATTTGAAAAATTATAAATCTAATGAAATAGCCTTTGGGTTGTATGATATTTTCATTCACTAGTCAATGCTAAGGCAACTCAGACTTTGAGGCGAAAATTCCAAGAATGAGAAACCCTTAAATATCTTCGCATGCAGCACTCTAACCTACTCATTACTTCCTTCACACGTGGCTGTCCAGAAATGTGACGAAGATTCTGGGACATGTTAATTTTGCTAATTAATATTCAGATTGTATCAATTGTAAATGAGAACATTGTTGATGTCTTTCATCTAGGGCATTTATATCTTAATCATAGCCACTCCCTTTAAACTGGATTGCAAAATACCACTGAAATATAATCCCTGTACCAGTCAATCATACAGGAAGCTATGAGAAAAACATTGGCTGCTTCTTGAAAGCAACTTCGTTATAAAATACATATTTCTGCATATAATTATTTAGTTTGCCAGAAACTACATAGTAATCGCATTCTCTTTGGCATCTGTCTTATACAGAATGTGGCAAAAGTAGGTTTACAGTTATTCATTTGGACCATAATGCCAGAAGAAACTCTGTTTGTGTACTTACAACTGCAAACCTACTTTTGCCTCACCCTGAATATATAAAGTAGAGCTGGTATTTACTGAAAGTTCAAATTTATTGTAATTAATGGTACTTGTATAACTGTTCAGTTTTTAAATAGTAGACAAAATATTGATGATTTTTTTATGGATGACATACCAAAAGTGTTCAACAAATGTATAAAGTATTTGTCAGGAGAACATGTGCTTAACAGCTTATGAATTCTTTATCAGGCACTATTTTTTAAATTCTCATCCAAGTACATGCTAATTTATTTATATTTTTGAGATAGGGAAAGGGAAGGAAAGAGACAGGGAGAGAAATATTGTGTGAGAAAGAAATATCGATCTGTTGTCTCTCATTCACATCCTGAACGAGATGGAACCTGCAGCCTAGGCATGTGCCCTGACCAGGAATTGAACCTGTGACATCTGGGAGTACAGGACAATGCTCCAACCAACTGAACCACATTAGCCAGGGCCTAAGATTATGTTAAATCTGCTTTTGTCCCCCAAAATATTCTCTCAAACTTGGTTACAAGTAGCAAAATGAGATTTCTCAAGAAGTGTTTGTGCTGTGTTGGATGAAGATGGTTAAAATTATTTTAGTTGAAAGAAATGGACTTGAGTTAAAAAGAGAATTTATTCAGAGGCCATGGGGATATCTCATAAAAGTAAAAATGAAAAAAGAAAGAAAAATTGACATAAGAGGCATGGCTCCAGTATGGACTCAGTCAACTAGGTGTGCTAAGCAGAAAGGAAACTAATTTAGCTTGTTTTTTTGTCAATTTTTCTTATGTCAATACTTGAAAAAAGAATTACTGGCTCATTTTTGAGGAAAAAGGTAAATGCCCTGCCCATTACCTGATCTGAACACCAAATATCTAATGGAAAAATCTAGTTTTTCTCTACTGTTAAATGGCATGTGTATCATTTGTCTACACTCTAGGGGACAAAATAGAACCTCAGACCAGAGATTCTTGATTTGATTCTGAGGAGTTATTACGGTTTTTCTTAATTATTGTTTGTCAAATATTGTTTTATGTCCTGCTTGGCTTTGGGAAACACTGTAAAGTTGTGAATGTAGGGTACATCATGATTCATTTTCATAGTTGAAATTTTCCAAGTCAACAAGATTTTCTAAATAACTGCTGTGCAAGAGCCTTCTTAAAATAGAAAAAAAAAAAAAAAAGCAGGAGACAAACCTCTGTCCTGCAGGAGCTTACAATCTTGGTGAAGTAAACTTTATATATGTAAGCAAAAAATAAATTGGCATGCAATCAAGGGATGAATAGAGTAACAGACTATAAATCACAGGTGAAAAAAAATCCCCACTAGAACGTCAATAATATGTCGGGATGTTTATATATAATCATCACAGGTAGTATTTGTGTAATTTGTATACTTTGGGTCTATATAGTATCTCTGTTAATACTGAATTATTCTAAGTTTCACAATTACTGAATTTTAAAAATACTTTGAATAATGTGAAGTAACCGTAATACAGTTGCCTGGAAGAAGTAACGCCATTGAGTGTGGTTAGTAGGGTATGGGAATGTCTCCCATGAGATGGTGAGCAATTTGAACATTTCACCTACAATGTCATATGGTTTGCTTGAGTGTGATATTGTTATGTTACAGAATTACATAATTTTGATTTTGTAATAAAAGATTTTTATGTAATTAAACAGGACATTATTTGTGCCATACCCTGTAGTTGTTTTTAATGAACTTTATATGCTACAATATTGGCCAGATTTATAAAGCTAATTTTGTACATTTATACACAAAAATTTTGTGGAATTGTTTTGCATATCTCTTTGCAGTGATTTAGGTCTTTCTCCTTCACACTGTGTTTCATCCGTACTAGCCTTGTTTCAGTATGAACTTGAGGAGCTTCTCACTTCACCCACAGGCAGCAGGAGTTGCTGCTTCTGCCATTGCTGATCTAAGTGTTACTTAATTAGATAACCCTTCAGGCTTGGTTTACAGGTCCCCAGGGAAACCTTCCCTGATCCCTTACTCTAGATAAGTTTTCCCTGTGATATGCATCTTGCATTTCTCTTAGCATTTCATGGTAATTATACACATAATCCTATAATATTTTTTAATGTCTGCATTTCTCCCCAGGCTGTATACTCTATGAGTAATGTGTTTAAACATACCACTCGCAAACAGTACAAGTTTTCAATAACTACTTTTGTATGAATATATAAATTTAAGATTTTTTTTACCAACTATAACACTGAAGATCTGTCTCTAAAAAACTGCTAGAAATCTTTTGTAGTTAGCATATCATGCATATGTAATGGATGCTTCCAAATCACATAAAATATAGACAAAGTTTTCTCTTCAATGGGTTATAGTATTTTCTTTTTAAATGTTTTTCTATGCATGCAATACAAAAGCCATTGTCTGAATTATACAAAATTGTTATAATAGATCCCAATTTAGATCTTCTTTGAAATTTCAAAGGAAACTTTTTCATATTCTTAGAAGATACTTGAAGTGGTATAATTAACATTTAAATATGTGTATTACATTTTTTTGAGGTTCATGTCTTTTTTTCTCCTTTTTTTATTGGTGTTCAAATATAGTTGTCTCCATTTTCCCACCACCACTTTCTCCTGCCCTACCCACGCCCACTTCCCACCCTCCATCCCACCCCCTGCTTGGCTCCATCCATGGGTCCCTCACTGATGTTCATTTATGTCCCTTTCCCTTCTTTCCCATGTTATTTCCCTCTCCAGTGTCCCCTGGTTACTGTCAGTTTGTTATCAGTTTCAATGTCTCTGGCTATATTTTGCTTGTCAGTTTTTTTTGTTAATTAAGTTCCACTTACAGGTGAGATCATATGGCATTTTTCTTTCACCACTTGGCTTACTTCACTTAGCATAATACTTTCCAGTTCTATCCATGTTGTCATGAAGGGTAGGAGCTCCTTCTTTCTTTCTGCTGTGTAGTATCCCATTGTGTAAATGTACCATGTTTATTGATCCATTCACTTACCAATGGGCTCCTAGGCTACTTCCAGCACTTGACTATTGTAAATTGTTGTGCTGCTATGAACATTAGGGTGCACAGTTTCTTTTGAATTGGTGTTTCAGGATTCTTAGGGTATAAACCCAGCAGTGGAATTGCTGGGTCAAAAGGTAATTCCATTTTTAGTTTCTTGAGGAAACTCCATACTCTTTCCCACAGTGGCTGCACAAGTTTGCATTCCCACCAATAGCACACTAGGGTACTACTCTGATGGTTTTTATTGCAATGAATTAAAAACCCATCCTCCAACTTGCTTATATAAGAAAAAAAATTATTTACTATAACAGTAAACCCCAAAGCAGGGCTAGTCTCAGTGGTGTTTGATATAGCAGCTCAGATGCATTATATGAGACCCAACCAAGTTGCTTCTTTCTCTGCACTTTGCTGTTCTTACTAGGTTGGCTTTTATCTTGGCTGGTTTCTCTCAGAGTTGAAAGACAGCTGGAGCAGTCCCAGGAATGGGACACACAATGTCCAGAGGAAAAGAAAACAAGCCATCTCTTAGTTTAACTTATTTTAGAAGAATGGAATCTTTACTGGCAGCACCCTCTGCTCCCCACCCCAGCTAACTTCTCTGCACATTATCATAGGTAGCCAGAACTGAACGCATGCCTGTATTTGAACAACCATTGACTAGGGAGATGGAACTATCCGGCTTAACTGACGCTAATTACCTGGGGGCTATAGATGTAGTGATGTGATTTAATGGAAATTTTGCCCATGTATCAATGGCAATTAAAAGTTCTTTTTATAATTTGGTGCATTGATGATTGAGAACTCTTAAGAGGCAACACTAGCCAGAAATGTTTTTCAATTAAGGTGTCCAACTTCCTATTCAAGATAACATTAAATAATTGTTGGTTATTACTTTCATGAGGTGCTCAGCATTTTGGTTTTTTTTGTTTTTTGTTTTTTTTTGCAATATCTTTCTCTTTTTATTATTGCAAATACCTGTGCAAAATTTTAAAAAGTTACCTTTACCCACTACCATGTTAGGGGATGAATATGAAAAGGCATTTGACTTTGTTCTGTTTATGAATATGATCTGAATACCTTCCTTTCCCTTAAGAGAGTAACTTCTTCCTATTTGTTACACAAGATCACAGAAAAGATTTCGAATTACAAACTTCTATTCTCCATTTGAGAAGTGATAGGTTTCTTGTAGTCTCTAAGGCAGACATTTCAATGTATCAACAATAAGCATTGAAAAGTTCTCATGCCATAGTAAACGATTTAAGTGAAGTATATTTTATGATTTTTTTCTTTCCTTGTTATAACTGAGTCTGGAAATGAAATGGTCTAAGCCTTGTTGAACTACTCGGCTAGTGACAGTCTTAAGAGGTAAGGTACTATTAGTAGAAAAGACTCTTAATGTGAAGAAGTATACAGAAGAGTTTCCAAAGACATTTGCACATATGGGTCGACTCCATGTAGATATTTGTTACAGAAGAATTTTACTTCTTCCTTTCTTTTAGTTATATAACTTATTTTTTTGTGAAGGTCATAGAAATAAAAGTTTTCCTTATATAAATCTTTTATAAATTTTGTTAGAGACATATTTAAGAATTTCACGTTTTTTAGAAGGTATTGTTCTTATAATTTCTATGTCTATTTGTTCAATGCTAATATATTGAAATACAGTTTGGTTCTTATATATAACATTTGGATTCAATTATTCCTGGGAAAACATGAGTTTTTATAAAGATAAGTTAGTGGCATTTTAATAACAGCAAAATCTTTTATAGCACTCTGAATATATTGCCTCATTTTACTTTCACAAGAAACTTATGAAGTAGATACTATTATACCCATTTTTCTGATTAAAAAAGTCTGATTCACAGAGAAGATAAGCATCTTGCCTAAAGCCACAAGAGGGATTTCAAAGGAAATAGCTAGGCTCTAGAAGGTATTTATAATCACTCTACCATACTATATCTCAACCCAAATCATTCAAAACAAACTTGATGCCCTTTAACTGACTACAGAGCAGGCCATAATGCAAGAGTCCATTGCTGGTGATTTAATTCCATTGTGCATTATATCTATGGCTAAACACTGGAGAGGAATGTTATGAGTCTGTGGATATTGCTGAGGTTTGAAAGTTCTTTTGTGCATTCAAAATTGCATTTAAAATGAATGTTGTATTTGTTTTCTGTTGCTACTTGTCTCCATTATCATGTGTATATTACTACCTGTGTGTTTATTGTAAGGGAGGTATTTAACCTCAGTTAACCCATTTCATTAAGAAGGTATTACTAATCACCATCATTCCCAGAAATGAAGGCTTTTTGGCAAGAAGTAGAGATAACTGTGCCCAAACAGAATATCTAATGCATATCTCTGTGCTGCAGGTTGAATACAGATGTGTTAAGACATGTGTAAGATAAAAAGAATTTCCCCTCAGGGCTGCTGCCTGGATAACACCTGACTAGCACATAATTATTTACGCTGCACACGGAGGAGTGAACCTCATTTACCTTCAGCTTGTTATTTACATTTCTTTACTACCAAGGATAGTCAGGTATTTAAGTTCTCATCGTGGTGGCATCATTAATCTGATGAATTCACTTCACCCACTTCAGATTAATTGTCCTGGGTTTTCTTATAACATTTTAATGACATTAAACACAAACACAGAAATATTCCCAATGAGGAAGTCATGTGAGAGTGATCAAAAAGATTTGAGTAATGGTCGTCACAATCATTAAAGGATTGTTTATAGAGTCCTCACAAAATAACTTCTATTTTGTACTTTAAACCTTGGCCACTCATCCTCATTTTCTTTGTGTTACTGAATCAAACTAATATACAACTTTATTAAACATAAACTCTTGGTTTTTTGTTTCTAAGTTTGAGTGACACTACTTAGTTGACTGAGTTTAAAGCAAAGCCATAGCCTTAAATTCTGAGTGAAAAAAGCAGACTTATACAGTTCTCAGGGAAATGTGCTATCATCGTTTATAGTGACCTGTTGTATAACTCCTGTTATTACAGGAAATGCTTTCTTAACACGTACCTGACTGTTTTCCTGAGACAGTCAGGGGATTTGGCTAACTGGCTGAAGGAGCTGGAAATGTTCACTTGTTTTTAATTTATGTGACAACGTGCTGAGTGAATTACGTGTGACAGAAGGGTTAGGTTAATTTTGTATGATACTACGGAAATATAACTAGTGTAAATAGATGTAAACTTTAGGAATGCATTCCTAAAAGCCATCATCAGGTTATTCAAAGGTGAAAAGTTTCCTTGGGAAATTAGGAAGAAAAGGTTTTAAGAATAGCCAGCCAACATTATAGTCATTATGTAAAGAAAGGGATCGATCTTACCATTGGTGATTGAAGGGGATTAATAATAAGTTATTTTTAACTATGAATTCTGAGATTCTATATGAGCTCCTGGATAAAATCAAGAAAGGAATCTTTAAACTCCTACCCCATGTTTATAAATACATTTGTATCTGCAACCAATCTCAGAGGAAGCAGGTCCCTTTGTAAAAGACTACCTTTCTCTAGATTTCAGCCTTTCCTGTCTATTCTGAGGCTCTGGGTCTGAGACTGATAAAAAGCTCATCATGCCTATACCCACTGCCTGCCTGCTAGATCCTTACTTACAGGTCAAAGCCTTCCCAGGAATTCCCTGTGTAGACAAGACTTCACAGAGGTGACTCTTGGGAGATGGAAAGGTGCTCCGTGGGTACCTGGCAGGTGAAGGATGGGGAACGGAAAGCGATACAAATCAGTAAAGGCTGTGGGGCAGGTCAGTCTGCTGATGGCTACATCATGAGGGGATTGTGCTAAAGAGTGTGTATGTGGATGTGAAATTCAGTGTTGATTATTGCAAGTGTGTCTCAGTGGGGTGGTTACATACAGGCCAAGTTCTAGATGCCCTCTTCATCCCAGAACAGCACTGTTTTAAATTGGTGTTATGCATTAGAATTCCAAGTATTCATTAATTTGAGAAAGGGGTCTCACCACCTCAAAATGTTTCCTTCCCTTGCTCTGGCTAAATGCCTTGAAATCCCCTTCTTTATCTCTTCTTTTTTCTCCCATTCTGCAAGCAATTTATCAGTGAAGTTTGTTAGTTCTGCCTTTGAAATACTATCCTGAATCCAGTGATAAATTCTAATGTCCTCACTGTTACCATCTTAGTCCAAATCACCATTCTCTCACAAGAACTACTATTGCAGTGGTCACCTAACCAGTTTTCTTGTCTCTACCATTCATGCTATCCTCACCCCTCACCACAGTGTATTCTCCACAGAGTGAGTTTTTTAACAGAACCACTCCATTCCATTGATCAAGACTATATAATAGCTTCCCTTTAAACACAGAATGACATGAAGAAAAGTTCTTATTGTGACCTGATATGTTATGAACCAGCTCATGATTCTGATCTCACCTTCCCCCCATTGCGGCTTGCTCATTGCACACTGGTCGCACTGTGCAATGAGCACACCTTTCCATTCTTTCACAAACTCAGCAGGACAGCTTCCGATTCAGGACACTTGGATTAATGTTCCCTTTGTTTGTAATACTTTGCTCTCAAATATTTGCATGATTACAGTCTTCACTTTGCTCATGTCTCTGTGTAGATGTCACCTTTGCAGAGAGGTGTCCCCTGATTATCAAACCCAACCACACCCCCACTCATTCTCTATGCCCTTACCCGACACTTTACTTTTATGTCTATATTTGTTGATTGCTCATTGTCTTCCCGGAAGACAGCCACGAGATGTAAAGCCAGGGAATACATCCTTAAAGTCAAAGAATATATCCTCAGTCCTGCTATATTTCTGCAACCTAAAATAGTGCCTGAAACAAGTAGGTGCTCAATGAACATATATTAAATGAATGAAATTAAAAGTGTCTTATTAACAGTTTACTTCGCAGTCATGGTAACCATACAGTCTTCTTAAGGCAGAAGAGTTTGAAAGCTTGGTATATATCATGTGCCTCTGTGTGCTTTAGTAACTTACATGCTATAATTTATTTTTTTGTTTTTAAAATTTTTTAAATTACAGTTTACATTTAATGTTATTTTGTATTGGTTTCAGGTATACAGTATAGTAATTAGATAGTACTTTACAAAGTGTTCCCCTGATATTGCCAGTACCCACCTGGCACCATACATAGTCATTATGATATTATTGACTGTATTTTCTATGCTGTGCTTACATCCATAACTAGTTTGTAACTACCAATGTGTGCTTCTCAGTCCCCTGGCTTTTCTCACCCAGTCCCCCGAACCCATCCCCTCTGGCAACCATCAGTCTGCTCTCTCTATATGTGTCTGTCTCTGTTTTATTTGTTATTTTACATTGTTCTTTACATTCCACATGTAAGTAAAATCATGTAGTATTTCTCTTTCTCTGACTTAATTTCGCTTAGCTTTATACCCTCTAGGTCCATTCATGCTGTCACAAATAGTAAGATTTTGTTCTTTTTTTATGGTTGAGAATATTCCACTGTTTATGTATACCACTCTTCTTTATACAGTTGTCTATTAATGGGTAGTTGAGTTGTTTCCATAGCTTGTCTATTGTAAATAATGCCACAATAAACAAAGGGGTGTATATATTCTTTCAAATTTGTGTTTTGGGTTTCTTCAGCTATATATGCAGAACTGGAATTGCTGGGTCAAAAAGCAGTTACATTTTTAATTTTGGGGGGAAACCCCAAACTGATTTTCCTAGTGGACCCACCAATCTGCATTCTCACAAATGTTGCATGAAGTTTCCCTTTTCTTCACATCCTGACCAGCCTCGCTGTTTGTTGATTATTGATGACAGCCATTCTGACAGGTATGAGGTGATATTTCCTTATGATTTTAATCTGCCTCTCTCTGATGATTAATGATGTTGAGCATCTTATCATGTGTCTATTGACCTTCTGCATGTTCTCTTTGGAGAAGTGTCTGTTCAGCTCCTTTGCCCATTTTTTAATTGTTTTTTTTTTCAGTGTTGAGTTTTGTAAGTACTCAACACTAATAAATTTTAGATATTAGCCCCTTATAAGATATATCAGCAAATATGTTCTCCCATTCTGTGGGTTGTCTTTTTATTTTGTTGATGGTTTCCTTTGCTGTGCAAAACCTTTTTAGTTTGATGTAGTTCCATTTGTTTGCTTTTGTTTTTTTTTATTGTTGTTGTTTCCCTTACCTAAGGTGATTCATCAAAAATATTGCTAAGAGAAATATCTGAGAATTTACTGCCTCTATTTTCTTTTAGCATTTTTTTATTTTTGAGTCTTACATTTAAGTCTTTAATCCATTTTCAGTTCATTCTTGTGTATAGTGTTAGAAGGTACTCTGGTCTCATTTTTTGCGGGTATCTGTCCAATTTTCCCAACATCATTTATTGAATAGACTGTCTTTACCACAGTGTATGCTCTTGTCTCCTTTGTCAAATATTAATTGACCATGTAAGCATGAGTTTATTTTGGGGCTTTCTATTCTGTTTGATTTGTATGTCTGTTTTGATGCCAGTACCGTGCTGTTTTGATTACTATGACCTTGTAGTATAGTCTGATATCAGGTAGCATGATTTTTCCAACTTTGCTCTTTCTTCTCAAGACTGATGTTTGCTATTCAGGGCTTTTGTGGTTTTATATTAATTTTTGGAAATATTTTTTCTAGTTCTGTGGAATATATCATTGGTATCTTGATAGGAATTGTATTGAAACTATAGATTGCTTTGGGTAGTATGGACATTTTAATGATGTTAATTCCTTCTGTCCATGAACATGGTAGATGTTACCACTTATTTGTATCTTCCTCATTTTTTTTTCAATGTCTTAGAATTTTCTGAGTACAGGTCTTTTACATCCTTAGTTAAATTGATTCCTAGATATTTTTTTATGCAATTGTAAGAGACTGGTATATTTTTGAATAACATGGAAAAACTGTAGAAATGTTACTAATAATTGTAAGAATTAAATTCAGTTATCAAATATTGTTGATTGTATAGCTGCTTTCAAAGGTGAAGCTGACCTTGCTGATATTATAGCCTGGGAAGAGGCTGGTTCTATATGCTTAAAGATGGCAATCATGATTTTAAAGGTCAGCTATAAAGGGAAATAGATCACGTGCTAGATGTAAACTCATTGGTTTAAAAATATTTTTTAAGGAATTTTTGGAAAACATGAAATTTTTACCACTAGTATCCTGAAAACCCTAAATATGCCTTTTACTATTATATTGTACTATGTAAATAGGATTTGACAGGCCTAATATTTCCTCCCCTTTCCCTATGTAAAGAGCTATTACACATTTTATTAAAGGAACAGGATGCTATGTAATTTCTGCCCACACTCTGCAACTTTGCTCTTCTCCATTGCCTGCTAAACCAGTCATGTCTAGCTGATAGGGAAGCTAATTTTAATGACTAACTCATATTTAAAATTCCTCCAGTTTGCCACCATTTGGTGAGTTTCTTTCTTCTTCTGTAGTCACCTACCATCATTTTTACAGTATGCCCTTATATGCCTTTTGGACAAAACCAAGGACATTTCTTGCCAGAGGCCTTTATGTTCCTAGTCTTCAAAACTCTTATCAAGTCATAAGCAAATTTTGCCTCAGCATGGAAATACCAGTGTCATTCCTACTTAGATAGCTGTGTCATTTTAAATGTTGCAACAACACACTCAGTTCCTCTCTTTTATGACCTATTCTTTGTCAATGTTTCTGATTCGTGTGTTCAAGAATTGTCAAAGTATTCCCACAGAAAGAGATCTCCCCCAAAAACCCTGCATTGCACTCCTATCAGCTGAATTAAACTAGACTGTGTAAACCATTGACATGGTTTCCCACATTCTCTTAAATTCTTATTACTTCTCATTTTCTATTTAAAATGTGTGAATTGTTTTATTTAGTAAATTTTATAATCTTTTATATATAACCTTTTATTTATAACCTAAACATATTTTATAATATTTTTTTATTGTGTGGTGCTGAAAAATGCTATTAATCAGTAAATTTTATTTGACTTCCAGATAAATTCATGGTCACAGTTTTGTAATGGTAGGGAGATGTTGTCGTGCTCATGAGTAACAAGTCTTAGGTGCGGAATACACTTAATGAGTGTCACATGCTGGGAAACACCCTTTATCCTTCAAGTGCTGCCTTAGCTGTCACACAGTCTGTGATGTCTTTCCTGTACCCATTTCTGTCCCTTTCCCAAACAACTTTATTACTCAGTCCTCCATGTTTTCAGATGACAGGACTTGGTACATCTATTATTTTCACTGTGACGCTATATTAATTTTATCATTTTATGTCCACAAAGTTTGTCATTTTGTTTTATAAAAATTTTGTATTCTCAGTGTAAGAATATATTTGGCACACAACAAAAGGTTGTGAAATAGAATTGAATTAAGCATAACAAAAGGACATGGAACAATCCTGCTGACCAGATCACATATCATGCGGCTCTGGTTATGTTCCAAGTTCAGTACTAGTTGAGGTTTGTCTAGAAATGACACATTTACATAAACCAACCAATTGTCATATTATTAAAATATAGTTTTGGGACCCTTTACCATGAACTCAATGGTCATATAATAAAATTATGAAAGAGAGAAATTACTGGAAAAACTTCTCATCTGTTTGGAGTTCAGAGAAAGCAGATGATACCCAAGTTTATAAGGCTTTGATCAAGCTTTGCCTCTGCCACAACACCAAAAATACTTTAGTTTTAATGATATTTATTATTAAATGGCTCTATTATATATATATATACACATACATATATGTGCATAAATTATACAGATATATATACAAATGAGTGTGTTGTATGGATTCTCACATGAGGGAATAACAATATAAATATAAATAACAATATAAAGAATATATACCTACATTGAGGCCTGAGGGGCTGGGCTGGTATATTATAAATACCATATCTATATGGTATTTATAATATTTATACTTGTATACTATATAAATATATTTTAATTTAACTCTTTAAAAGGGTAAAGTAGATCAAATTTGAGAATTCTGTAATAAGACTCATTTGGGCATGAATAGACTATCATCATTTTCATGACTTATTTGTAATTTATTATTCTTTAACATGGTTAAAACACTGATTTTTCAATGTATTTTTATACTTCATTGGATTTTTAAATAGCTTTGTCCCATGGATTCCCACATTAAGGTGAATAACCTAAAACACTTACCCAGGTTGAAGTCTGATAGACTGGGACATGTCTTCCTTAGATAACAGTCTCTGTTGTGCCTAAGAGAAAAGACACTCCTGCCATTTAAAGCACAGATATATGGTGAAGGTAGCCTACTTCCGCACACTTCTATTTAAACTACACTAGTTAGAGCCCTAATGAATTTTTCATAAAAACTTCCATTCTAAAAACCTTATGGAAAAAGTCCATAAAAACAAAGTGGAACAACAACTCTATTCCAATTGCTCAAATAAACTTTTTAAAAGTTCAAGATTGAACTAGCTGTAGCTTCTCTCTAATAAGCAACTGTCATATGCTCAATGATCGGCCATGTCTGATGTACTAATATACTAATCACAGCTCATTACAAAAGATGATATAGTTCCTGGGAGGAGCCAGGCTTTCTCACATATTTATTTAGGCATGACCACAGTGCTTATTATCAGAGATGCTGCCTGTAAAAGAGGACATAACTCTCAGGCATAATTGATAGTCCACACAGGTGGCAGTTTGAGGAGGCAACATTACAGGTTCTGTTTGCCCTCTTGAACAGAATTTGTGACTATCTAGGGATAAAGGTACAAGACCGAGCTTTTCATACACACGTCTTTTCTGTCTGGGATAATGTAGTTAGTCTGTTACATGTAGCTGAGTTAAGTTGTAAGAATGAAATAGCAGTTTAGACTCAGGAAAAATGTACTTTAAGCAGGGGCTACCTCTGTAAGAATATAGAAAATACTCTTTTTTTTCTACTAAAGAAACAAATGCTTCTCTTATTGACAAAATCTTAAGCCATGAAATGTTCAGTGGTTTATAGCTGCCTCTGCATAACAGTTTTTCCAATGGCCAGCTCATCCAACAGGCCAAGGTATTTTTCAATGCAAGCACTTCACACACTTTCCATATGCCGGAAACAAATGTGCAGCCATTCTAGGCATGGCAGATCTCTTTTTATTCTTCATATCTTGGCAAAAACGTGACCTTCACAGAGAGGCCTTTCTTGCTCACTCTTTCCGAGTATTCTCCTCACCTAACCCAATCCATACCTTCTTAGTTTTGATCATGGGCATTTTATTCATCTTCACCCTCAGTCTCATCACCACTCATAAGGATGCCTGTGTTCACTAGTTTTATCTGCCTCCCCTTTCATACAGTGAGCACTCTGACAACAAGGACCATGCGTTTGCATTTGGTTCATTGTGTGTCCAGTAAGTATTGGCACCTGAAACATGGTGCATGTTTATGGAATAATTTTTTCTTGAGTATTTAATAGTAGCACTTATGTTTTAGAATTCTTTAGTTTTTGTATACAAATGTTTTTTTCTAGATCTAGGATCTAGACTGTGTTTCTTTATTATTCATTTATTCAAAGAACAACAAAATTCATGTAAGGAATTATGTTAGATATTAGAGTTCAGAAGTAATACAATAATTTGTTATTTTTCTCCATGGCATCTTTTCTGACAATTCCTATTCCTATAGTTCCTCAGAAATTATGAGTTATCTCCACATGATTTTTTAAAAAATCCTCACAACCACCTTGAGAAGTGAGGGATGTTATAGTACTAATTTAACACACAAAGTGTTCTCAGAATTAGGGACATTAAGATAACAGAGTCAGTGTGTGACTAAACAAGGTTTGAATTCTTGGATTTCTGATGCTGAATTTTATGCTTTTATTTCAATTGTGCTGAGTGGTTAGTACGTAGAATCAGTCTAACTGGTGTCAGCATTTTTGCATTGAAAACATAGATTTATATTCTCAATGTTTATGCATTTAGAGATCAGTTTATTAATTGATTTTGCAAATCAGGAACTATGATTTTCATAAAGAAAAGTATATGAGTAACCTTGAAAGTAATTGTGTTGAACTATAGATAACAGCAGAAAATATGAAATATACCTTATTATCAATTGCCAGATCATCTGAAAAATTGTGTATATACATTTAAATTAAAATTGACATTCACTATTATTTTCCATTAGTTTCAGTGTACAGCATAGTGGTTAGACATTTATATAATTTACAAAGTGATCCCTCTGATAATGTTAGTACTCACCTGGCACCATACATAATTACAATATTATCGACTATATTCCCTACACTGTACTTTACATCTTTGAGACTATTTTGTAACTACCAATTTGTTCTGAAGAATTATATTTAAAGACCTAAAATATAACAAAATGAAGCAAAACAAAGCAGTTAGCTCTGTAAAGGAAATAAACAGAATTACCTCCTGATTCTTTACTTGTATTATGTACTTGTACTATTTTGGATCCTCACAAAGCCACAAAAGGTTTCTATTCTTCATTTTACACATGAGAAGACTAAGTCTAGAATTTAACTAACTTATTGATATTAGGAAAACCAGGATTAAACCCCATTGATCTGTGTTCGCCTCCATCATAAAAATGCAGTCAACAAGTTTGAACATATACCAATATTTTGCATTTAACTTTAAAAAGTTTGCTTTAATGGTGGAGTAAGTTTGAGTTGCCCTTTCCTTCTCCATCTATCTTTCCCATTTTTATTTTAATTGTACTTTATCAAGAAGAGAATAAAGCAACACAAAGCAAACAACCTTTCTCCCAAAAACTAAACACTAAGGAATAAATTTATGTTTAATATTCTCCTTTAAACAGATGCAATATGAGGTACTCTTAAAAAGTTTCATATTCAGAATAAATAATTGTCATGTGCAAATATAAACATATATAGAACTATATAAAGGGGATTTAAATATCATCAAAATAAAAAGCATTTTTCAAAATTTGAACCAGTTACACATTTAAAACTTATATTTCTAACTTATTGTAGCAAAGTACTGAAAGGTTATTGCAAACTTAAGAGTGCTTTGAATTTTTGTTTATTTAGGGTCAACACCAGTTCCTTTGCAATTAGCTGATATCAGCGTACTGGTCCTGCCAGTTTCCACTTCCAAACACTGAAATAAATATTTGGTAAAACACCTTTCAACTTCCACATGAAACAAAAGTCAGCATTCCAAGATATCAAACTGAGAATAGCCCATAGGCAAACAAAAGTCACTTTAAAATTCTCTATGACCATGATAAAATCTCCTTTGCTATGATGTGGTGTTATCATGATATAACACATAGTCATCACCCCTATAAATCTGACAGAATTTTATTTTTTGCTTCTTGAAGAGCTCAGGGCATCGCAATCAAATTAACAAAATCTGGGTGGCGAGTTGGGGGAGATTTTGAAAATGCTAACATCACTTAGGGGAGAAGACAGACATTGTACTTGGGGACATTAGAAACTTGTTTGGGGTTGTGTGGCACTAGCTTTAACAGATACTTTTATTAGAGTCATGCAAACAGGTGTCAGTGACACAACTAAAATAAAATGAGTCCAGGACAAAGGGCATAAATGAATACTTTCCATATGGCTCAGACTCAAGTGTAAGAACAACACATCAGTCATTACTAACAACATTGATGCCACATTGGAAACACTTTCTATTCATTTCATCTTCCTCATTTTGCTTAGAGGCACAATCATTTACCTGAGCATGGAAACAAGGGAAACATTATTCCTCTTCTTGTCTCACAGCTAGGCAACCAGTCAACAACACTCAAGGGCTAAGTCCGTCTCCTCCTCTCCCCTCCACTGCCTCCGCCGCAGTTCAGTCCCTCACCGTCGTTCTCCGGGACCGACCGTCAACATCTTCCTGTCTGCACTTCGGCTCCAATTCCCATTCTCCTTCATTCCTCTGTGATTATTCTATTTTCTCAGTCTGATTAAAACCTTTACTGGCCCTCATCTCCTGCAGAGTCCATTTCTAGCTCTTTACTTGGGGTTATGAGATGGCCGGTGATCTGTGCAGCGCGCCAGTTTTACCATATCCTCCTTCTAGTACCGCAGTGCTGTCAGTAACTTTCAGTTGTGGGCATTCTTTGGGAGATCATAAATTCTTTGAGGGCAAAAGCATATTTTATGTTTGTATTTTTATTTCCAGTGCTAGTTACTAGTAATGAATGCTGTTTTACATCACTAGTTTTTAATTTTGGTTTTATTTAGTTGTTATTTGCTCCCCCCCACATACTATTTTTACTTTTCATTTTCTATACTTGGAGAACTTTTATCACTCAAAGTTTTAATCATGTTGCCTTCTTGATAAAATCTTCCAACACTTGCAGCCCCCCAGAAGTTAACTGTTTTCTCATACAGTTTTATTTTGGCATAGTTCACACTACACATTAAATACTTGTTTTCACATCTGTATCTCTATTTATAGTGTGGGTATCCTAGGGGCAAAGAATAAATCTTAAAATTGTTATACCTCTAGGACAATAGAACAGTTTCTGAAACATTACTATAATGTGGTAGGTACTATTCTAAGGACTTTTTATTATCTCATTTAATGAATAAATTTTAAATAGATATTTGTTAAATAAAATTAAAAACAAAAATGCTGCCAAATATCTTACTTGCAAGATGTTCTATCCTGAATCCCATGAGGGGGTTCAGAAAATAAAGTAAATAATGCCAACTTTCAAGTTGGAGAAATAATTTATAAATGACTTAAAAAATTTGGGGGTGGGCAGGTAGTGCCTAAGTTGGACAGGTAAGAGTCAAGTGAAATAAAATGTCTTCCCGAGGACTGGACTCTTCTTCTCAAGGGCAGTTGAAGATTTGTGACTTATGGGGAGGTGCTAATAAAATGTGAAGAACCAGGATTAGGTCTTCAAAAGTAACACTGTGACTTTTAAAATGAGCCATTAAGAAATTATAAAAAGTATTAAATACAATAAGTGTTCGTATCAAGATCTTTTATCTTTACTCAAATAAAACTGATGAAATTATTATATAACTTTGTTGCTAAAACTCACACAATTAAAATATGAAGATATTATTTATTAATTAGCTTTTCTTTAATTGAATCTTTGTATTTCATCCCATGCATTTCAAATTGCCAATACATCAGACAGAATGGAGTGGGAAGAAATTCCCATTTGAATGCCAATATCAGTAGATATTTAACTAAAATTTATACTGCAATTAGCATGTTGGGGGAGAGTAAGTAAATTAAAATTTTGTGTTCTTTTCAATATCTAAGTAAACTCTTGTGATTTAGCAGTATAAACTATTTTCATAGAGTGATAAAGCCAGTGAAGATAGTCATAATGAACAGTATTTTGCCTTAGTGTTTACTGTTTGTTTCCTTCTATTACCACAGACCACTTGAATTTTCAGAAGCTAATTACCCTCAAGTTGAGTACCAAAGAAGACAACAACAATATTGGGACCCTATCCGGCTAGCTATTTTCACATTGGTAATAGTAGCAATCATAGGAATTACAATTGGCATTGTTGCTCATTTTGTTGTTGAGGGTAAGTATCCAGGTCACATTTTTATTGCCTAAGAGCTCCATTACTTAATATCTTGACATTCTCTGTTGTATAAAAAGTGCCATTTGCATGATATTAACATTTTAATTACTAATCTTTTACTGATGTTAAATTATAGTTTGCTTCAGTATCAAACTCTTTGTTACATATTTCTATCCAGTGAAGCTTGCAATACGGATAGATACAGCTAAAAGAAATACATATTTAAAAAGAGAAAGCATGAAAGATTATCTTCACAGTAAAGATAAACCATATCATGTGCTGAGTTTAACATACTTTTCTCAAAATAAATACATTGAGTTGCCCCAAGAAATGCTAATGATATGAGAAAAGTTACCTAAAAATATTTTAAAGGGTTAAAGACCAAACATTATTTTTGAAGGAAAAAGATTGTTTCATGACAGGGGGAAGAAAAAAACTTTAGAAATAATTTTACATTATGTGTAAAAATGGATTGTTAATACCACAGTTAAACAAAATGGCAATCAACTAAGATTTATTTGATATTTATAATCACATGTGACTGAAACTTTGCCTAAAATTTTACAGAATCATATGACTTACAACTTAACCTTTGGATTCTTGTTTATCCTTGGAATTTCCATTTTGATTCACCTTTTTTATTTAATCAAAAGAAAATAAAATATTTTAAAATACAATCCCATTTGAACATAAAAAAGTATAACAATGTTATAAATATTTTCTGAGCTTTGTTTCTACTCAATACTGTTGCAGGGGACAGGCAAATTTTTGTAGGTAGCTTTGGATAATCTTCTTTCAATACTGCCTACTAATATTCCATTGTCTCAAACATGCCATAATTGACTTATCTATTCAAATATTCATGGGCGGGGGTAATTCCAGGATTTAGATATTAAACAATACTGCTATGAACCTTCTTTTATATATAGATAGATATAGATAGATATAGATATAGACAGATATAGATATAGATGATATAGATAATGACTGTGTTACAGTTTGTCTAGGGACCATATTCAGATGTAGAATTGCTGGGTCGCTGGGCATGTGATTTTTTAACTTTATGAATACTACCAACCTTTTTCTACCAAAGCTGTATAGGAGCTCCTGTTGCTTCTTATATACACATGACATTTGCTGTTGTCATACCCTTATATATTTGCTAACTTGCTGTACATTGTAGTGTTATCATTGTAATTTTAATTTGTATTTTTCTGATTACCAGTGGATACCTACCCATATATTAATTGACCATTTAGATTCTCCCTTTTTTGTGAAATGAATGTTCAAATCTTTTCTCCATGTTTTTTATTGTTATGTGTCTTTCCCTGTTGATTTGGGTAGTTCTTTTTGTATTCTGGATGTATATTTATTGTCATTGTGTGTGTTACAAATATGTTATGTCAATGAGAAATATAATGTGACGTATCTCTCTCTCTATATATATATATATGTAAAATGACTATACCTTCATAATTACATAAGGATCTTTAATAGTAATGAATGAAATCACTACTACCATTCACAGGAAATATGAAAATAACTAGAAAATTTCAAAAACTGAGTTTCCCAGTTATCTGGTATTTATTTTTTAGTTACCTAGAATTATATAGAAAGTTACATTTTTCAACAAATATTTTTATGATCCAGATTAATTTTTTCAGGATTATTTAGGATTTTTAGTACATCTTTTGATATGGTATAAATACAAATCTGTTTTATAAAGAGTTGCACAAAATATTTTGAAGAACATAGTCTTTAGTATTGTATTTTCACAAAATCCAGTAACTCAACTTTCTAAGGCTTTTTTAAAGCTTACTGTTTGAAACTGCAAGTGAAGCCTGAACTAGGACAGCGTCATGTGTCCTCTCATTCTTCAGGACCAGCTCCACTCCCAGGACTGGACGAAGTGTGTTCTGCCATGAGATTCAGGGTCAAGTCTAAATGTTTTGATTTCAAGCCCAATATATACCAGTTGTGAGATCTTGGGAATGTTACTTTTTTACTTCACCAAACTTCAGTCAATTAAAACAATATTTTTTAAAAAGGCAAAAATAACAATATAAGTTACTTCTAGATGTAAAGGCCATAGCTTATTTTTATTCTCTTATATATACTCATCTGTTAATTCCAAAGTTTCTGATATAGCATTTATCATTTGAAAAATGTTTTAAAATGAATAATTAGTAATCTAATTAAAATTAGACTGCTGAGCACAGTCTCATATAGAATGTACTTAATAAATGTTGAATATTGAAATTATTTATTTATTTATTTATTTTATTTTTTGCTTATGAGAAGCTAAGGTATTGGTCTCTTTACTCATATCACCACCTGAAATAGTGTCTCATTTTGAAATGCAAAAAAATCAGCATGTTAAATGCAGATAAGTGCATACTGTTTGCTGTAATTTTAGTATAAATCCTAAAGGTATTGTGGTAAAGAATCTACTCAAGAGGTTGGCAGGATCTAGGTCAAGAAAAACCTCTGTAGATCTTTGCAAAGGGTTGAGACTCCTTAGCATAGGAAATGGAGAAAAATCAAAGTTTTTTAGTTGGAGAAGCAATTTGTTCAATTTTTCTAATGGAGAAAGATCATTCTGCCACTATGTGGGAAATAGATTTAATGAAAACAGAACCTGAAGCCAGATAACAATTAGAAAGCTATTACCTTTCCTAGATAATAAAGAATGAGGAAATGAACTAGAACACTGCTGACAGTAGCATTTGTGAATAGAGAATGGATTTTAAAAATTTGGGTGACAGCATTGTCAGACCTTGCTGTTTTATTAGGAGGAGATCAAAGATCACCCCCAAATTTCTTGTCTGGGTGATGAAGTAGATTGTAATGGTAGCATTTAAGATAGGTCATCTAGATAGGGGGACTTCTTTTTTTATAGAAAAGTCATTTGGTGTGGATAGACAGTAGCTGGGTGACTGATTCCGAATTAAGATTGTAGTTTTTCTGGATGGGATAAATGATTTGAGAATTATCGATTGGTTGCATCCATAGAACTTAGAAACTGCAAGACTGATTTAATATTGAAAATGAGGATGAAGCCAAGCTTTGGGTGACAGTGTGGATGGTGGCAGTGTTCATGAAGACAGAAAATATAAGTAGAGCAGGTGTGAGTAGAGGAAGAGGTAAATAATTATTTCCCTTTGGAAATACATATGATGCCTATTGAATGTCCAGTGAATAATCTTTGAAGTCAGTTGTTACAGAATTGAAACTCATGGTGAAAATCTGATCTAGAGATAAAAATATTGGAGTCATCAATTGTTAAACAGGAAGGTGAACTGAGGTGGTTCTAATACCTTGGTAGCCTATGTAAGCAAACCAAAACCTAAACCAGAGTCCATGAACTCTTATCTGAGAAAATGAAACTTAAGAACAACCAACCACAAACAGGCTTTCTCAGATAAGGCAACCACTTAAGCTATTGCCAAAACAATATCCTTGCTTTTCTTCTCTATAAAAATTTCCCTTAGTTACTGTCTATGGAGTGCTCCTAACTACTTTTGATTTGTCACTGTTCCATTGGAATTTGCATAACAAAGTTGAAAATTTAAATATGGCTTGGTTTATCTTTTAATATCAACAGATAGTTGATCACTGAGGCTCTCACAGTTAGGATCACTCAGAAGGATGTATTTAATGTGACCAGTCAAGGATAGAATATTGGGTGGCTCAGGATAAAAGTAGGAATAAAGAGTTCTTCAAGGTAAATGAAAAGGAATGGGCAAGGAGGAAGGAAAAATACTAGAAGATGACTTCATAATGCTAAAGATGGAGTTTCAGGGAACATGGCTAAGGCTGCAAAGAAACTAAGAAAGATAAAAGGGAAGAAAAAAAATCCGGCCATTTGATATTACAACTGTAGCCCTTAACAACGGCAGTTTCAGTAGTGCATCGGTAGATAATTCAGAGAACTGAAAAGTGAACAGGCAAAAAGAAAGTGAAAACAATAAATATAGGCTTCTATTTAAGTAAACTCATCAGTAATATAGAAGAAAATGATAGCCTGTTCAAGGTAACTTCAAAATACAGCTTAGCTATGATACGCCTATATTATAATTCTTTGAGAACATTGATAATTTTTTGAACATATAATTCTTTGAGAACATGATAATTTTATGTGATTTTCCACAATTGCTTTTAATATTTACTTTCCATTGTACATTGCATATCCAATTGTATGAAAAAATTGGTATGCAAAAACACTATAAATTAGGTATTACGAAAGTATACTCTAAGGCCTGAATTTTCTATTTTAGCTGAGTACACTGATGAAATTACAAAGTATTTGAAAAAATGTTCACAATCAATTTTGTACTAAGAAGAAATAAGCTGCATTATAATAAGCCTATTTCCTGGGTTTAGGGGACAAGGAATTGATTGTACTTAAGCATGGATTTTTTTTTGTTTATTTTTACCTTCCAGATGATAAGTCATTTTATTACCTTGCCTCTTTTCAAGTTACAAACATAAAATACAGAGAAAATTATGGAATAAAAACCTCAAAAGAGTTTACACAAAGGAGTCATCAGATTGAAAGAATGGTAAGCCCAATAGAAATTTTTAAAAGTTTATACATGTGTTTTTCTGCCTTGCTTTGAATGTGGTTGTCATAGGTACTTAGTTTCCCATGCCTCAATCTGTTTTTATGTGAACTGAAGATAACGTGGTGTACCTAGGTTATACAGTTATGAGGACTAAATAATGAGCAGAAACATAGCAGAGCATTCTCTAGCTCCAAATTCTCTATCCTTATATAGTTTAAATCCCAAAAAGCGCAGTCTGTGATGAAGACTCTTGGTTAAGCGATTTATTAAGCAAAGGCTTTCAGAAACTTCTTTTAAGAAAGTGAGGGCAACAGCAAAGCACAGAGTAAGAAGCTAGACCAAGATGTACTTTCAGAAGTGCAGGCTCAGACTGATTTCTGAGAGAGTCTGAAACCTAAATTATTGATACATCAGACAGTTGGTTGTGCCCAAAGGTAAGAGGGTTGGGCTATTTGTGTTGTAACAGCAAAGGCTGCCCAGAGAAGGTGGAGAAAAAGCTACCAGACATCACAGAAAAAGATGCTCAGGTCAGACAAGGTCAGGCCTCAGGAGAAATATAGGTGTGAGCTGTTTTCAGTCAAGACTTATAGAAGCTGGGGGATGGCTAGGAAACAAATATCTGCTAGTATTCCTCCTTCATCACAATTCATCATCACTTAAGTAAATGTGGCTTCTTAAGAAATTTCTTAAAAAGAAAAGCTTTATTTGCTTATATGTGATTATAAAGAAGACAAGTCCCATTTACCTGGGCCTCCCGATTGCCAAAGGCATGATCCTTTCTTTGCTCCTCTTTCTTTTGTTGCTCCATGAATGACCTCACCCTTCTCCATGTTGAATGGGACACATTTGGAAGAAAATAACAGAAACCCAATTAATGCATCAAATAAAGAAAGAATGGAAGAGAGTGGTAGGTGAGGAGGGAGGGGGAGACAGGAAAGAAGAAAGGAAAGAAAAGAGGGAGGGAGGGAGGGAGGGAGTAAGAAAGAAAGGAAAAAAGAAGGAAGAAAGGATGAATAAGACTTGGAAAGATCTAGAGATTCACCTGACTTCAGGTATGGCAGAATTCAGAGACTCACACAATGTCCACAGGCTTTTAATTAAAAGAAATTGTTATGTGCGTGGCAGATAAGATAGTAGCTACATGTTCCCAAGTTATTTACTGAGGCAGAAAAAGACGATTTTCCATGATAGTCCTTGGAGGAAAGTATGGAAAACCAATTTACTTGGTCAAATTTGGAATACCTGCCCATCCTTACAATAATCACTTTAAGAGAATAAAACTGTTCTACCCAAGTGAGAAATGAGAGGAGGAGGTAAATTTAGCTACATATGGAAGATACAGGATGACTTCTCTATAGGAAAGGAGGGGTCCTCTCAGCAGAAAAAAGTGGGGAAGTAGTACATATGCAGTAGCTCTATTTCAAAAATTTTAATCACTAACCCAGATTTCTCTGAACTCCAGACTTGCAAGGTTCATTGTCTATGTGACATTTCCACTTGAATCTACCACAGGTGCATCAAAGTTACCATATCTAAATCCAATTCTTGAAAGTTCCTTCCCCATCCTACTCTCTCATTCCCCTTTTTTCCCACTCAACAAATGACATCATTATTTGTCTAGTTGCTAGAATACCTACATTTCCCTTATGCTCATGTCTAATCCATTCACAAGTCATGGTTCTACTTCTAATTCACTGTCTCCATCCTATATCTAACTAATGTTTTTCTTTCTCTAGGCAACTCACAGTAATAACTGCTTCAATTTCAGGCTCCCTCCAATATCTTGTCTGCATAGCAACTGTAATTATCTTGTAAAAACACATTATAGTATTATTTTGTTTGAAATTTCGTAAGTGGTTTCTGAATGTACTTAGAATAAAATTCAAGCTCTTCTATGAGTCTTTCTGTTTTGTTTGTTCATTTATTTTGTTCTTTAGATCCTACATGTAAGTGAAATCACGTGGTACATGTCTTTCTCTGTCTGACTTGTTTCACTGAACATAATACTCTCTAGGTGCATCCATGTTGTCACAGATGGTAAGGTTTCACTCTTTCTTATGGCCAGCTGGGTACTAGACTTATGGGGGGGGTCACTTTGTAAATTATGTAAAAGTCTAGCCATTATTCTATACATCTGAAACTAATATAAAATAATATTGAATGTCAACTATAGTTGACAAATTAAAAAAAAAAGATTTCCTGGAAGACCCCCCCCAAAAAAACCCCAAAACAAAAAGCCTCCAAGCTCCTCATGAAGGTCTCCAATGACCTAGGTGTTTGGGCTCTAACAATTCCTAACTTTTATAGTCTGATCCTGCTCCACCCGTATTGACATTCTTTTGGATTCTCTGCACATTCTGTTTCTTGTACCTGGAAGATTGTCCCATAGCACTGCTCTTTTGGTAGCTTACTCCTTTTTATCCTTCAGATATCACTTAAACTTCTCCTCCACGGAGAACCCCTCCCTGTCATAGACCCCTCTGCCATTACTCTATATCACTTCACTGTGCTAGTTGCCTATTTATTTATGTCTATCTGGTTATCTCTGTATTCTGTGAGTTCAGGGACCACAACTTTTTGTTCCCTGCTCTTTATCCAGTGTTTTCACAGTACCTGTAATATAAGAGGCTCCCAATTAATTGTTGAACAACAAATAGAAGAGTGAAAAAGGGAGGAGATTGGGATTAGTGAAAGAGTCACGAAATGATGCAAAAGCCAGATTTTTTTTCTTCATACTGTTGTTTCCTTACACTGTTGTTTAAGATTAACCATAGTCAAAGAATTCATCATTAATGAAAATGTTATTGTGCACCTACTTTGTGCAAGGCTGTGAAGAATGCCAGTCTGTATAATATACAGTTCCTTCCTAACTGGAATCTAAAATGTGCCTTAAATATGGAAGTTTATGCATGGAAAATAATATAAACTAAACATGTAGATAATATGAGAACTAAAAAGATGATATAACAGTATGAGAGTTACTACAGTGCAGAAAATAATTGTCAAATATATGATCCAAATGACCAGTATTTTAGGAGATCAGAGGAAGGAAAAATCCCTTTGAACTATCAGGAAACTTTCTTGGAGAAAAAAGGGAAACGGGATTCGTTTTCTTGGTATATTTGCCCTCTGCTGGTACATATTTCCCTGACAGTACCAGGAAACCTGCAGAATTTGCCTGACTTGTTTTCATAGGTGGATCTGGAAAGGAATCCCCTAGTTGGCATCCAGGAACTACTGATCTTCCATGAGGACAGTCTACATGTAGTTCCCAGCCAGAGGCGAAGGCGCGCGCCCAGTCTTGCCAGAGACAGTAACTAGATGTCCTCTTAGAGCTGCACTTTGTTTCAAACATGTATCATTTTTTAATGCTGGAGTTCAAGTCAAGGACTACAGTTGGCATCTGATCTTAAGGAGACCTCTTCTGTTTTACCACAAACTTACACACTCTTGTTTTAAATAGAATAATCTCCAATAAAATACTCTGTTCTTTATGGTTTGAATCAAAAACAGGGAAGGATACAATTAATTTTTGTAATTTGGACTAAATGTAATACTGGTGAGTTTTTATTAGAAAAATATAACATGAGTTAAACATCTCCAGAAACCACTTACGATAACTGGGCATCTAGAGAGCAAGAGTTCCCTTCGCCTTGCTAAACTGAGAAGCAACAAAGAGTGACCTCCCAAGAGGTTATCTTTTATGAGACTCAGAGTCAGGAAGTAAAAGATGTATTGAGTCCTTCTTTAAGAGTTTCCCGTCCTGGGACTGCTCTACCCCACCCACCCAAACATCTGTTGTCACATATATAAGTAACACAGGGTTGTCAGCGTCACTTACTGGACATAAGAACACAAAATCTATGGCCAGATTCCCTGGGTTCTTGTGCCAGAACCATTACTTTCTTTTGTTCTTGTTCCTCATGCTTTATAACTTTACAACAACTTTAAAAGGTAATTATTGTATAACTCCCTTTTTACAAGTGAGGGCACGTAGGCAGAGACGCTAAATGATGTTTCTACCGTCACCTCCTAAGAGAGAGCCTCACAGATTGACAGTGTGCTTATTAACCACTATGCTTCACAGCCTCAGACTTGGTTCTGTTTTCCTAGTGCCCTGCATACATGTGCATTTTTCTTTGAATATTTTTCATTATTTTTTTAACTTTTCAGTTACAGTTTACATTCAATATTATATTAGTTTAAGGTATACCACATAGTGCAGAGCCACCCCTTTCTGTGCTACTTTGGAAAAGTTGACTTAGGTATCCTGAGCCTCAGTTTAGTCATCTATGCAATGGTGCTGCTGAGGATAAATAAAATACTTTCCTCATGCAGTCGTGTGAGGTTTGAACAAAGGAATCAGTCCCATGCCTACCTTGTAGTGTGGGATTAACACATGTAAGCTGCTCTTAGTGGTCACACCAGTACTGTACTCCATCAGAATCCACCCATTTTTAAATAGAGGTTGACACCTCTGGGGACCATCATCTTATTAATATCACATTTTAGTTTGAAGAGATTCTTGGTAATTTTTTATAGTCTTATGTAACAGAATCTTGATCTTTTCCCAAAGTGCTATTATGTACACAGTTAAAATTTTCAGAGGGCCTTTAGGTAAAATGTGGGAGACCTTAAAATCATATTTTCTCCCTGTTCCTTGAGAAATGGAAATACAATGAGCTCAGAGACATGTAGTGAAACCATAAGTGATCTAACTCGGAACCGACTCAAACCCCTGGGATGGCCATCCATGCGCAGGTCACCCTGGGGTCTCTTGGCTCCCACCTTCCTTTAGATTCCCATGGATTTCTACTTAGCATTTGGCAACATGATTTACTGATGAAACAAAAACAGTGTGTTATTATCTTCTTCCCTTGAGAGCTGATTCTTTTACTCATGTATTTATTCATAGGTTTATTCATTAAACATGCATTGAGTGTTTACTGTGGGCCAAGCAATGTGCCAAATGCTGGAGATAGAAAAATGAAGTAGACACACTCCCAGTAGTCACATAGCTCACCATCTAGATTGGGAAAAACACAATTGCAAACTGGCCTGAGAGTCACTATAAGAGAATCACGTGCAAGATGCAGTGGTGGCCCAAATAAAGGAGTGTTCAACTTTGTTTGAGGAGGGCAAGTCAACGATGATTTAGTTGTCACTGGAGTTTCAAAAGAATAGCAGAATTGTCACTAAGAAATCAGCCTGAGATAAAAAGTGTATTGTAGAAGGAAGGAAATGTATGTATAAAATCATAGATGTGTGAACCAGTTTAGTGGGTTTAGAAAAGAACAGGTCATTCAGTAGATAAGAGAATAGGCCTGGAATGTAGGGGTGGGGCAAGGGCCAATGAAAGGATAGGACTGTGGAGCTCAGACAGAGGGAGACACTGGGCTTGAAGCAGGAGTATAACACTCAGATTTGCACTTCAGAAATATCCTGGTTGCCAGCATTGCGGGGCAACAACTGATAAGAGGAAAGGTGGGGTAGAACCACATAAACATACCACCGAAGGGACAGCTGCAAAGGCAGAAGTTTCAAGGGAGCTGATTTTAGACCATAGCCGTGGGACTGCAGGAAAGGATGCAGAATCAATATTTTATGAGGTAAAACCTACCAAGCATTGTTACTAGTTTAGAAGGAGGAATCTTATGGGGAAGAAGGCAATATTCTCTCTTCCCAGAGCATACAGTAATTGAGGGGCAAGATTAACCAGGGATGTGGGCCTATGTAAATTTACATGGACTTGTAATATCTGATTCTCAGTTCAGTGGGTTTTTTTGTTGTTGTTTTGTGTTGTTGTTGTTCTTTCTGTCTCTAAGGCAGCAACTTAACAGTGTTTTGGAAATCAGAACCCTTTGGGAAATCAATTCACTGAACATTCAAAATCTCTCACTGGCTCAGATCAGAAAAGCTGAGTAATAAAATGCTAACAGTATGGAGTGTGGTGAAACTTACTTCTAAATCTAGCACCAGTTGTGAAAGCACGCCTGCCACAGAGAGATGAGTAACAAGTGAGGGTGTCAGAGTCACACCTGTTACATATTATGTCAAATGCTGTAGTGATGGATAATCATTAAGAAATCAGCAAGTTAATATCAATAATGAACTACACGCCATATTCAAGAATAAGGAAAACTTACAGTGGATTTTCTTAAAAGTGAGGATGCTGCCTTGAAAATTAGCAGATATTTTAATTCATTTCATGATAATCAAAATGAACATTATCACTAGTTTACAATATGCCAGACAAGATGTGAAATGTGTGATATACATTACTTCATTTAATGCTCAAAATAACTCTGTGAGGTAGCTATTGTCATTATCCCATGTACAGGAGCTCAGCAAAATTGAACAGTTTTGTTACTGTTGTTCAGTTCTCTAAGGATCGGAGCCCGAGTTAGTCTTAACTGCTATGTATAGCCTGTGCATATATCTGAGAATAAACTGAAATCCTTGTCGTGCCTCAAGTCTCTCGATAAGGCAAGACATAACATTTTTCTTAAGACTAATATGTTTTAAAATTTTTCTAATCAGATGTCTAGGATATTTCAACGTTCTTCGGGAGCAGGTCGGTTTGTCAAATCTCATGTTATCAAAATAAGGTAGGTAATCTTGGTTTGCAACTTCAAACCAGTACATTAAGAAGCATTGGATCAATGCAATTGCTCAGCTCCCCTGAGTGAATGTTCGCTGGAACACAAAGATGTCACGAATCTTGAGCAGCCCATTTGGTACTGCCTAGCCATTTGCCAGTCTCAGTAGAAAGACGTAAGGTGCTCTGTGACAACAGACAATGTCATTTATTGGATTGAAAATAAAGGTGCTCTCCAAGAGGAAATTAATGCACAGAGGAGGGATAATGCTGCCAACATATCCTGCTCCTTAAGCAAGGGACCCAGTAGAACTTAGCCCAGTTCTGTTTGTCCTCATTTTAAGCCTTCCCAGCAATCAACCTATGACTTTATCTGCAATAAGGATTTTCCTTAATGCCATTATATTTCTATTGCTATTTTTTAGTTAAAAAAATCTTATTGTTGTTCAAGTACAGTTGCCTGCATTTACCCCCCCCCACTCCTCCTGTACTTCAGCCATCCCCACCTCCCTCCCCTGATTCCAGCCCCCCTTGGTTTTGTCCATGTGTCCTTTATATTGTTCCGGGAAACTCAGCCCCCTTGCCCCCAATAATTTTTAAATTTTTAATGCTTTCATTTTTATGCTCCTATAAAAGGAAATACCCATAAATTCATAAAGTGGCATACACTATTGTCAGAGACTAAGATAAATTACTATAATCCATCCAAGGCTTGGCATTTATTAGAATATATTTTCTACCCATTTTTGATGAAAGCTATTACATTTTTTCTACAGATATCAATACATAAAAATATGTATTTGTAATACTTATTTGTCTGCTTTACTCCTTGATGGTCAAGTAAATATGCATATGGTTAAGGACATCCTGCCTTTTCTTACCTCTCTGCTCTGTACACTTGTTCCTTCCTTACTTTCTTCATCCTCACTTTCTTCCTTCACATATTTGTGATATGTTTCCAATTAAATTCATTCTCGAAAGGTGACAGAGGCTTTCTAGACCTGTACATTATAGTATAAATTGATATATTTGGTATAAATATATTTGGTATATATTTGATATATATAGTATAAATTTATGTCTTATCAATAGATTCCCTTGTATAACTGCTTTCTCTAATCATCTACTTATCATCATGTATTAATTGATCATCAACCCCCAAAACACCAATGGCTTAACACAATAAAGGTTTATTTCATTTTGGTGGCTCAGTTCAAAGAGTCAGAAGTGGCAACAGGGGACCTGGATGCTGGCAGGGATGGCAGAATCGCTCCCTGGGTTTTCCACATCTGGTTGGCAGATATAGGAGGAAAGAAGGCACAGAAGATGGAATGAGAGGTTTTTAGGGTCTGGGCCTGGAAGTGGGGTACGTCATTTCTGCCCACATTCCATTGTCTAGAATTCACTAGGGAGTTTCAATAAACTGCAGGAAAGGCTAGGACATTAAATCTAGATCTGTTCTCAGAAGGCAAAGAAACCTGGGTTTGGAAACACAAAGCATTTTCTTTTCCACATCACTTCTGATGAATAATGATCGTTACACCTTTGGCTCAAAGCACCTTAAACAGAAAATCCTTTAAGTGCATGTAAAGCATGAGTTCATACATCTCCTTCTCCCATAACTCCTCCAGACTATGAGCTAAGTAAGGGCAGAGAACAAATTTTTTTTCAGCTTTGTATCTTAACCAGCATTTCAAGAGATAATTTAGAAATATGATATACACATATGCCATCCATTGTATTACTTTAAATTTAGTGTGAATCATAAAACCTGAAAGTAAGTAATGATTAGAGAACTGGCTTTATTATTATATCTATTTATCTGCTTTTTTGTTCTTTAGTCCAGATAAAAACGGTGTGAACATTCTTATCGTGCTCATGTTTCGATACCCATCTACTGGGATTGCTGAGCAAATCAGGAAAAGAATTGAGAATATTTTATATCAAAATCTGAAGACAAAGCAGTTGCCTTTGACTATAAACAAACCATCATTTACACTCACATGTAAGTTCTTATACCACCTTGTGATTCCCTCCTTGCAATCCTCTCATAAGAATTTATGACCTTTCATTTTAAGAATTCACCAGTGATATACATATATCAGTGTGGAATAAAACTAAAATAAAAATTCACTTTGAGGCAAAGTTTAGTTTTATGAATATTTGTTTTATGTTTGTTTAGGCTTCTTCTGTACTTTCTACATTTTCCCCATGTATTATAATGTTAGATATTTTCAAAAACATAAAAGAGTGGGTATTATTTTCATCATTTTAAGGAAGCTGAGACCTAAGGAAGATGTAAGACACGGGACTAGCAAGCCTTGGGGCCAGACCTGGTCCTTACAGGTTAGCTCTGAGGATTAGCTTCTGAAGTATCAAAGCAATAGACATCTTTATGAAGGTTTTCCCCTGTAGGAAGAACATTGACAAACTGTGAAGTGGTTCTCCAGTTTATTTCCAGTTTAAAGCTTTTTTATTTATCTCTTCATTTATTCCTAAAAAACAAAAATTAGGAAAATCGTTATATTCTCCCTCAAAAGTGGGAAAAAATTAGGTTCAAAAAGGTTATGAAACTCAAACTAAGATACCTCAAAGTTAGCTGCAATCCTAGTTGAGATTTTTTTATATCAGTACTTAATTAGAGAAAGTAAAAAAATGTATTTCAAATAAGATCGTAAGTGTCAATGTCAGGGATTTTGTCTTTTTATTTTCTTATCCCTCTTCCCAAATTCTAGCATATGTCTCACATATCAAAGGTGTTCCAGCTCTGCTCATTGCTTCTGCTTGAGTATTTCAAAGTTCAGTTACTTCTGATTTGATACAAAAAAATAAGACTTGTTCTTTGGATGTGAAAGTATTTCCCCTCTCAGCAGCCAAGAATTTAAGAAATAGATGATCTAAAGTTAATTTTTATGTTGTTAGAAATTGGGAAACTCCTATAAATACATTGTGAGATGGAATCCCCATAGACATTAATGACAAGTTTTTTAAGAAGTAATTAGTAATAATGAAGAATATGGTTTCCACCTTTATTATCAATCAATAATATTCTAAAACAAAACATGGTATTTTCCAGGATATTACAAATGATGATCTCAAACCAAATCTCAATTTCTGAAAATATAATTGCCCCTAATGCATGATCATGTATGCTAAAGGAAAAGATCTGTCATCAAAGGGATGCTAAAGTGCAGACTTTCTCGTTTTACCATTAAAAATTTTTTCAGCCTTCTCGGTCATGTACACTGAATTTTTATTTTACACATTGCTTTAATATAAAAATAACTATATTCTATTTAACAAAATGTGATCATAGAATTTTGTGTAAAAATTCTACTGTATATATTGTTTTCTGCCATATGCATATTGAGTTTGCCAAAAGTCTATATGGTTTTTCCTATAAAATAAAAGACACATTTTTGTTTTTACCAATAACTTTATTGATTTGGATATTTTGAGTATGTCAGTTATCTCCCTAATAGTGTATTGTTGATTGTTCTCAATTTATGTCTCGATTTGACCGCTATCAACTTCAACAGGTCTACCTGACCATTGAGTGTCGCTCAGTGACAAATCCCCAGCACAAAACTTCTCAAGCCACTCTTTGCACATTCGATCAGTTACAGCACCTTCTCCACACACTACACAAATCCTTTTTTTTCAGTTGTGTTTTATCTTTCTTGAAATAATAAAGCATAATATGTCAAAAATGTGCATTTTCTTCCATCTTCAACATTAAAATAGCTACACAAAAATTCACCAAATTTGATTTTTTTTATGCACAGTGATATGACAGCTACCAAAATACTATCTAATAAAATTGTTTTAAATGAGGTTGAAGACAACTAAGTGCTACTAGAGCAATCTTATGGATAAAATTGACAGACATTTAGGCCAACCCAATCTCTTGATAAACAGAGAATTGGAATATCCAGAAAACCTCTAGTACGATTTGGGGCTCACGTCCTTCGTTTGGGAAAGTCAACATTCTGAGCAACTTATATGTTTCTCTATTTTTTCTCTAACAAATAACCAAAGTAAAACAAATACCTAACCACCAAAAATTAAATGACACAGAGCTTAAATGAACACTAAGGTACATCTGAAGGAAAAAGATGTCACAGAGGGAGGCCTAAAGTGGAGGACAGATTATGGTGGGGTGGCATCCTTGGAGTGGCTGTATACGAGAGAGCTTCCTGCCTCTAGTGCCTGGTGCCTGAGCCACAACCTTCCACCATATCATCTGAGAGTGAATCCTCCGTGAGAAAAAGCCATCAACCTGCATTAAATGCATTCCTATCCCTTGTAGACCAAAGTCTGAAAATTGGGCTGTGAGGGGTCTGCAATGCCCTTAGCTCTCTGGAGCTGCCCTTTCAACATAACTAACTGCATGTAGGCTAGTGCACCTGATATAGTGAACACCAATTGTAATAGAAATCAGAGATTGCTTTCATGAGTTTTACTGAAGCTCCCAAAGAAAGCAATCAGGGACATTTATCTTTGCCACTCTTTTCTAATTTTCTAATTTCTCAGCAAAAATTAAAACCAAAATGCTCCCTTTTTATTTTAAATTAAACTTATACATTTGAGATTAAATCAGAGTAGAGGATTATTTAGAACTTGGCTATGAGAAATCTCATGCTCTTTTGAAATACACATGCTTTGGATGGTAAGCATTTCCTAAAGAGACCATTTGAGCAAAATTACATAAAAATAAGAACATATTCTTTTACCAACTAATTCATGTTTTGTTTATTTCAGCTATTGACAGCAAAAAGATGAGGAATCTTCTAAATAGCCGTAAGTTCCAAAACCCACAATTAACTGTGTCTTTTATAGCAAAGATACTGAATAAAAGCCATAAAAAAGTTAGTAAAATGTAGCAAGGGTTTTTTTCATTGATGTGTAATTAATATAAAATGATATTAATTTCAGCTGTACAATGTAATGACTTCATATTCATATATACAATAACACAAAATAATCACCACAAAAGAAACAAGAATTTTTGTTCATTTTATGTTTTTGTCAAACACTTAGCTTTTTATTACTATACTTTTAAGCTATTTAAGTTTATAAATTTATGCTAAATACAATTTAAAAATTTCCAACTTACAGATTATGATAAAAAGTACATAGCATTTTTGATATAACATATGTACCTATATGTCTAACATTTTATTTTAATATTTTATTAAATAATTATATTTTAATATACTATCACAATTCAGAGAGTGTTTTAAATTTGTAACTAGTTAGGCTTCTTCTTGTTAAAATTTTGGATTTTTTTTCCATTTTGTTAAAATATTTGTTACAGCCATTTTTTGTATCACCACTCCCAAAACTGGTACATATTTATGTTTTTTTATGGAAAAATATATGTTCATTAAAGTATTATAAGAACACTAAAAAACAATGAATGTTCTCTGTATGTGACATGCAACATTTACCATATTTTCAAATATTGTCACTCATGTATATTTGCTCTCATTCATGTTTCAGGCTTTTGGTAAATATTTTTTCTTCCATTGAGTTCTGTCTTTTTTATTAACACATTTTTTAAAATATACATATCTTCTTTCTTGCCTTTATGTTTGTTAAATCCATATATGAACCTTTATCTATTTAGTTATCAAACTCAAGGATAAAGCAAGAACTATGCATCATGAAAAACATAGTCTAAATTCCTCTCCTCAACTTCAGTTGACTTTCCAATCTTATATAAACAACTTCAAAATTTTACTTATTATTTAATCTTTAAATAGTTGATTAATATTGTTTTTTAAACATTATGTTCCATTTTATCCCCATAGTTACAACATAGTTATTTACTTATCACTAAAATCTCCTGTTATATTAGTGTTTACTATTTTCCATTCTTGAGTCTTAATTTAGCATTACCTTTTGGTCTGTTAAACCATATCTTTAAGTCACTTTAAATAAGAAATTATACAAATGATATATTGTCTGAGTATTTGCAGATGTAAAAATATCTTTACATTTCCTTTACTTCAATGTCTCCTAGGATTATTGGTTCATAAATTTTTCCAGATAATTCTGTAGAGGATATTCTGTTTTCTTCTAGTATTTTTGCTATAGAATAAAAATCTAAGGCTGGTGTGAGTTTTATTCTTATGTAGGGTATCTTTTTTGTCTCTGATGAATATAGGCAATCTCTATAACTTGTTTGCCAAGAGATGTAGAAATGGTTGTATTTTTAATGAATTTTGACTAGGACACTAAGAGTGTTTTCAATGTGGACACTATATTTTTTTTATTCTGAAAAAGTGTTCTTCCATTATAAATTTGATGATTGATTATGTTTCATTTGTTCATTTCTTTCTTACTCAGGAACACAAATGATATATTTGAATGTCCATTTTCTGCCCTTCATATTAATTATTACTTATAGTTCCAACTCAAGTTACTCTCTACTGCATTCTGAAAGAATTATTATTATTATTTTACCAATTCTATACTTCTGAAAACAACTTACATCAATTGCCTGGTCTTTTTTTTTTCTCATTACTTCATCCATGTGGATTTTATATCTGTTATGACTTTTTTTAGTGATTTCTTGAAGTTTATTTCATTATATAAAGCACTTTTGTTGTATGTGGTCTTATCACAGCATATTTTCTCTTCGAGTTGCCTGCTTTTGTTATATTGAGGCCATATTTTCTTGCATGTCTTTGCTGACCAAGCAAATGTGTCCTAAAAGTTTTTGTAGAAAATAACTTCCAGTAATATATTTGTATTCTGAGATTTCATATTATCTGATGTAAGGGGCCCTAATCATGCTGTGTCTTAGTGACACAGACAACTAAAAGGCAGTTATCAGAGAGAGTGGGGGTGGGGGGTGGGAGGAGAATGAAGAAAATAAAGGGGGTCAAATATTTTGGTAACAGAAGGAGATTAGATTTGGGGTGGTGAGCACACAATGCAATCTTCAGATGTATTATAGAATGTACATTTGAAACTTATATAATGTTGTTAACCAATGTCAACCATAATAAACTTTAGAAAAAACTATTTTTTAAGGAGATCTATCTATCTATCTATCTATAGATATATATATGTTTATTTTATTATTTTTCCACCAACATACACTCTTCTACCTCCACCTACCCTCTCCCCTCCACAATTACTACACTGTTGTTTGTGTCCATGAGTTCTTTCTCTTGCTTTTCTTTTTTTCACTTGATCCCTCTATGCCTCTCCCACCTACCCAACCCTCCCAGGGCTGTCAGCCTGCTCTCTGCCTACAACTCTATCTCTATTTTGTTTGTTAGTTTAGTTGTTCATTAGATTCTACATATGAAAATGATCATATGGAACTTTAAAAAGTCATTATTGTTGAAATTCAGGGTTTTGCAAAGACAACATACAGATTTATGTCAAGGAAGAATCATGACCTACATTACTGAGCTCTCTCTTAGCTGTAAAATTACACACTTTGATGTAGATCCTTTTAATTTTATATTCAACTGTCACTTACCAACTGTCACCCACCTGGGTGACCTCCAGCAATTTATATTCTCTTTCCAAGGCTGAATTTTCTCTTCTGATAAGTGTTTTGCTGTACACGTATCTAAAACACTTAGCATGTTAAATCTTTTTATTGAATTTATTGGAGTGACATTGGTTAATAAATGTATAAGTGTATAATTCAATAATACATCATCTATATATTATATTGTGTGTTCACCACCCCAAGCCAAGTCTCCTTTCATTGCCATTTAACTCACCTATACCCTCTTCTACCTCCCCCAATCCCCTTCCTACAGGTACTCATCATATGAGTTCTATACATTTTTGGTGATCAATAAATTATCTACCAATCTACTTATTTATCTATATATGTTTTATGTAGACAGACAGAAGTTGATTCCTGGATTGGATGCCTTTAAATAATAGTAAATATTTCTGCCAAACCTTGATAAGATCAGTAGGAACCCTACATATAACCTCAGAGACTGAGTGTTAGAAATGGGTTAAAGAGTAGCAGGTGTAATGGATTATCTAAGAATCAAGCACTCAATGCAAGTCAGTATATGTGCTTTTTTCCCCTCCTTTTCATGAAAACAAACTAATGTATATTTCTATAACAGGCTGTGGACTAAGGATGACATCTTCAAACTTGCCATTACCAGCACACACTTCTACAGAAAGGATTGTCCAAGGAAGCGAAACAGCCATGGAAGGGGAGTGGCCATGGCAGGCCAGCCTCCAGCTGAAAGGGGCGGGCCATCAGTGCGGAGCCACCCTCATCAGTAACACCTGGCTCCTCACAGCGGCTCACTGCTTCCGCAAGTAAGTTCACCTGGGCTGTTATGAGTCTTCTTTATTCAGCAATCAGTTGCCATCAGTTGATTCAATGCTTGAGAAGAGTCTAATGTCACCAGCTTGTCTTCTGCTCAATTATGGATGGACCCTACTCTGTCCCCTAAAATGCATTTTGCTTGCTGTATTCCTTGATCGTGTTCATCTCCTTTCCCAGCTCTAAATGACCATGAGTGTGGTTTACATCACTCTTATGGCTCTCACCCTACATTTTTTCTGTATTATCAGGACATTAGTGTTACCTTTCCTACTATATCATAAATTATTTTAAAGACTGGTTATTATACATGTAACAAGTTTAAACTTTTCCGTATATGCAAGGAGAAAATTTAGCCACTTCTTTTTTTAAATTAATCCTTCTATTTTCCCACAACCAACATCCACTATGTCTTTATAAATGAGATAAAATCTAAGATATCGCTTTTGAAGCCATGCTTTCCAACTGCATCCCCCAATAACCCCTGTGGCTTGTGTGGACCAGAAAGGTATGTGGATGATGGAGAGACCTGCCATCCTCTCTCCCCCCTCACAGAATGGAAACCTGGTCATATGGGTCCCAGCAGGAGCAATCTGCTTGAGCTTTCACAGTTATAGCTCTTAAAGCTTAGCTCTGTCAGTACTTGTATGCAGATATACAAAGTACCCTATTGCCCCAGGTGATCAGGGGACACACCTTTTTTCCTCCCAGAGGTTTCAGCATTAGGATACAGAAAGTTTTTCTTTTTTTTTTTTTTTTTAATTTTTTTATTTTATTGATTGTTTAAGTACATTTTTCTCCCCTTTACTCCCAATCAAGCCTACCCACCCCCTCCCATTAAATTCTCAAAAGGTAAAGGCTCTGAATGCAGCCCTGGCCAGTGGCACTGTTCACACCACCCTTTCAAGAAAATTATCTTTGGTGAGTCTAAGAGGCTCTTGACTGTCCTTATAAGGTACCTATACTTTTATTTGTGGGGTAGATGTGTCAGGGGAATGACCTAATGAATTTAAGGTGATTGTCACTCTCAAGAGAAGAGAGAAGAGACTCCTTTATATTAACAAAATAACTAGCATTATGCCTTACATGAACTTGTTTTACTAATTCTTTAAGGCTTTCTGAATTTTTGTTCACATAGTGCTCCTATTTTAACACTTGTTTTGGGGAGTATCATCCATTTTTGTTTATAACTAATCTCTACTTATGTAAATTAAAAATAAATCTAGATGTCAATGTATTAATATTTAGTGAAGGATATAAACTATAGTAATTAAGATACCTGTTTCAGCAGGGCCACTGTAGTCTTTGTGTGCTAAAAGACCCAAATGGGAATTGACCATCGAGTTTGGTAAAATACAGATGACTGGTGACCTTAATAAGAGAAACTGTGGTGATAAGATGGGATGGGAGTGAATGGAATGGAGGATAGAATAAGGGTTGGATGCAGTGAGTTTAGATGCCACTTTCAAGTAATTTTTAAATAAATGGGACCAGAGAAATTTGACAGGTGATGGTAGTTGTGGACTCACAGGAAGGATTTCTTAAAATATGAATGATGGCATATTTTATGCTGATAATTATAATTTAAAAGTGTTGGGAAACAGAATGACCCTGGTTAGGGTTCAGTTTGGGGGATGGTAACAGTTTCAATGCACAATGACATAAAGTGTTGTGAAGGAAAAATACAGTGTTTTTTGAAGATAATATCACAATTATCCAAAGAACTTTTAAATTTTTGTTCTATAGAAAGCGTATAGTTTTTAAAATCATGTCTAGGCCAAATGTTAGTATCTTTACAACTATTAAAAAAGATCCCTGTCTTTGTGAAATAGTGTTAGCAGGGAAAAAAGGTTTTGACAGGAGAGCATGAGGCCTGGGCCCTCTCTTTCCGACTCTCAGCAGCTGGATATGTTCCTCACTGGGACAAGCCCTTTAGCTTCGGAGTCTCAGTATCCTTAGCCACAAGCATGTTGAACGGGGCCTACTACATGAAGCTTCCTTTCTGGTTGACAGTGAATGAAGAGATGGGGTACTTTATTTTATCCACTCAATTAGCTCCTTGGGGACTGAAGTCACATGTATCTTGTATCTCCCAAAATTCTACTTTTCAAATGAGTTCTTCAGCTCTAGGATTTCAGCTTTAAATAAAAATGTCCTTTAAGTATAAAGAAGTAAAAGAGCTGAGACAGGAGCCCTCTTCATCTCTCAGTCCCTCCACCCACCCCCACACACACCCTGTTTTGCCTGTTCACCCCTGGGGCATTGCCTAGTACTTTGAAAACCACTGATCTTTCAGCTTTTCATTACACTGAAACTTTTGTGATTCATCAACACAGTAACCCTGTACAAACAAGGAAATCCCGATTATGAACTCTCCTCTGTGTGATTTCCTTTTACATAATTTTCCTCTACACAGAGAATTTCAAGTTTCTATGTATTTCTAATCGTTGATGGGGATAAGAAGAAAAAGAAGGACTGAACTTTGGGGAAAAGTATAAAGACGAAGAGATGGTAGTATGACATAGCAGTTGCTTGTGCTGTAATTTTGTGGGAGACAAAAGCATGTGTAAAGGGAGAGCCTCAAAAAATAGTAGAAGGAACTGACAAGGCTGGATCAAAGGGTGGTGAGAACTCTCACAGCGTGATGTTGAGTCAGGGCTGTTTAGGCCTTAATATTCCAGACAGGGTCTGGGTGTAGGTGAGGAAGCAATCTTGTATACACACAAGAGTTTGTATACACAAGAGACAAATTAGGTACACTTTATCTCAAGGATAACAGTAAGACCCAGTAAACAAGAGCCAACACATGAGTCATCCAATAAGAATGGGTAGAGTGTCTGATACACAGGGAAATGCCTCTTAGCATGTGTAATAGCCAACACAAATTAAAATTACTATCGCTACATTTCATTTAAATTATAGAAGACAGAATCTAATGAGTTTCTAATAAACAAGAAATTCAAAGATTGGAAATTAATTGTATAATACCCATTATTATTATTAACCCAAATGAAGTATTGAAATTTTATTTAGTTGCTGTGCTCTTTTTAGAGCATGACATTTTAGAGAATGAAAATATTTGAAGGGTTTTCATAGGCTCACATCATCTGTGTGTTTAACCTCTTTTTTGCAATAAGGTCACCAATTTCAAATTCTCTCACTATGAGGATTTTTCAGGCACATAATGCCAATAGCTGGGAAGAAATATACTCTCAATCTTTTTTAAAATATAGTTAAGCATCATAAATTTTACCCTTTAATGTTTTACAGAAATAAAGACCCAAGTCAATGGATTGCTACTTTTGGTATCACTATAACGCCACCTTCAGTACAGCGAAATGTGAGAAAAATTATTATTCATGAAAATTACCGGAGAGAAACGAATGAAAATGACATTGCTTTGGCTCAGCTCACTACCCGAGTTGACTATTCAAATGTAGTCCAGAGAGTTTGCCTCCCAGATGCAGCTACAAAGCTGCCACCTAAAGCAAGTGTATTTGTCACAGGGTTTGGATCCATTGTAGATGATGGTGAGTAGTTCAACCTAATGTACCAATATAAGTATCTCTTAGGCTCTGACAAGCTGGCTTAGGAAATCCCTCTTCAGATTTTTCATAAAAATAGTGTTGATGCTTCCAATGTGTATGGCCCCAAGAAGATCAGGGTGAGGGGGTTGGCTGTAGGTTAAAAAGTAAAAGAAATCAGGTCCTTGTCCTTGAGGAGTTCACAGTCAATTGAAACAATGGTGAGAAAGGGGAGAGGCTGCTAATACAGAAGAAGCAAACAGACTGCTTTGCATGCTGGGAGAAGGGACAAAATGCCACGGGAGTACAAGGGAGCAAATGATTCCGAATTATATATTTCCCATATGCAATCACCCCTGGTTAGTTTATACTTCAAACCACAATCTTATGACACCTTTTTTCTTCTGTTTTTAAAAATTCCTCCTCATGTTAATGAGGATTTACGTTGGTTATAACCACAACAGTGCTCTGTGAATTTTTATTTTGGTTAGTTAATAGAATCTATATTTCTTTTTCTCTGTCCCACTTCCTAAGAGATTTAAAAGACATCAGTTCTAAAATTTTATAAACTGAAGACTGGAACTTAAATTTCTAGGTACTAGTTCATTCTGTTTTAAAGAGGGAGAATAGTTAAATATTTTAAAAGGGGAAATGAGAAACATTTAAGGTTTTATAAGGGATATCCTAAAGAAACAAGGAGACAAATGATAATATATCTTAATCTGATTTTTATTATTTTTTGACAGAACTTGATTATATGTAAAATTTTCCAAATGCCCCATGTACCTCCAACTTGACTTTGTGAGATGCAATTATAAGTCTCCTGCAGTCTTCCCTTCCCTTCCCACTAACTCAGGGCTACTCACCGACAGTTTCAATCAGGAGCTCTGAGCTACTTCCTTCTCTTCCTGTACGCAGTTATGCAGTATTCTCTCCTCCCAGCTCCTGGCCTTGCTGGTGTCCAATTGCTAGCTTGTCCTGGACATCGGTTCTGTTCCCCATGCTTCAGGGTGCCCCCAAATAACACACTACATCCTATAGTAGGGCAAACAACTCTATGCAGCACATAGCCTGGTCTCTGTTTGAATAGCTTTTGGAAAATCAGTCAAATTCCCTGAGCTTTAATTTCTTTATATGAAAAAATGTGCCAATTAGACAAGATCAGTGTGATGGTCTTTCTCCTCATGGGAAAAAATATGTTATATATATATATATATATATATATACACACACACACACACACCCATACACACACACATATATATTGTATACATATATACACACACACACATATATTGTATACACACACACACACACGTAATATTGCATTTAGTTGCAAGGGTTCCAATAGCTTTTGAAGAACCACTGATATAATTCTGGGTTGTGTATGTTTATGATTCCTCAAGTGTAGACGTTTATGAAACAGAAATAAAATTAGGCAACAATTAATGTTAATAAAATATCATTGTGCTTTTGCTCCTAGGTATATACACTATATGTGTCTTCCATGTCTTAGATACAATTTTATTTGAAGAATGTGTTTTTGTTCATTTGTTTGTCTGTGTAACAGGACCTACACAAAATAAACTTCGGCAAGCCAGGGTGGAAACCATAAGCAGTGATGTGTGTAACAGAAAGGATGTGTATGATGGTATGATAACTTCAGGAATGTTATGTGCTGGATTCATGGAAGGAAAAGTAGATGCATGTAAGGTAAGTCCAAAGTCAAGGTCAAAACATGAAAAGGAAAGTTGCCATTAGGCATTGCTAAGCTTGGCATATATTTTACTTGGGAGGAAAAAAATGGCATCTATTTCACCAAGGACTCAGTTTACTTAATAATCACAATACAAAAATTATTACGTTGAATGTTTACTGTGTGTCAAGCAAAGTACTCAGTGCTTTTTATACATTATTTTATTTAATATGAGATCAAACAAGTACTTTAATTATATTACATGTTAGAAAATTGAAGTCTGTTGCTTCTATTTCTGGTTCACACAATTACTTTTATGGTCTACTGTTATTTTCTCAAAATCAAAAACAAAAAAACACGGAAACCTCTCCTCTGATGACAGCTTTATGCAGGTCTGCTATCGTCTCTCATGTGCCTTGTTTCACCCCCACCTCTGAGTCTCTCCTTCCTCTCGTCTTCTGATGGCTTTGAGACCTGAAACAGGTCTCTTCATCCCAAGCCCTATAATATTAACACTGATACATTTAAATACGGGATCCTAAGTTTCTAGATCTGATTTCCAGTGATCTTCACCACTTTGCAGCCACCTGTTCCTAGGGCCACATCCTGAACTTTGTCACCAAAAACTGTTCCAACTATGCAAACACTAATTCCCAAAATCTTCCTATTTAACTCCTCTCCCCAATCTTCCTATTCCTTTTCACCTACTCCTGCCCTCTTGGCCATACTGTGTGCTACACCACAACCTACCAACCATTACCCACCACCCCCACACCTTACACATATATTTTCTGTGTCCCTTCTTGGTTTTATTTTTATCTTTAGCTCTTATCACCATCCAATACACAATATATTATACTTAGCTGGTTTCGTGTCATAAACTCCATGAAGGTACAGATTTGGGGGGCTTATCTTGCTTACTGTTGTATCACCAACACCCAAAACAGTGCCAGGCACAAATATTTGTTAGCTGAACAAAATGTTGCCTCTCTTCAACTTCGTAGAGACCTGCAGACCATTGCTTCTCTGCCTTCTCACATTCCATTAACCCCAGACATTAATTTTGGTGTATCCTGTGCCTGTTCCTCTTTACTCTAGACTTTCTCCCTAGAGGATCTCTCTCTCTTCAATTGTATCAATTATCATCTTTTTGCAGATGATCCATAAATTTATACTTTTAGACCTCCAACCTTTTCTTTGATCTCCAGATGTATATATTCCCTCAGCCTCTTCTTTTACCTCCAGACTTATATGTATATTCTACTGCACTTGGACATTTCAAAGACATCTCACTCAAAATGTTGCATCTGATTCTCCTCTTACTCCCCTCATCGCCTGACCTTGGTCCTATGTTTTGTGTCTCTGTGAATGATATCCCCTTTCATTCTGTTAAAAACCAGAAGACTTGAAGCCATTCTAACTTTCCTTATCCTTTATCTATGCATTAACCTCATATTGAATATTTTATATACATGCTTACTAAATCATGCATAAATCCAAGGATGCTGAACCAGAAATAATGTAACCATTCCATATAAATGTTAGTCTTTCTAGAAAAAAAATGCAGTTTAAAGTTTAGCACACAATTTTAACTCAGTTGAGATAAACATTATGTAATCATATAATCTATCTCTAGTATGGCTGCATGGTCTTTGCATCAATCTCCCCTTTTTCCCCTGTGGAAGAGAGATGATTGCAATGACCTTCCCACTGAATTAAATCAGAGTTAACAATTCTAAATATGTCTGTGTTTTTTTCTCCAGGGTGATTCTGGTGGACCTCTGGTTTATGATAACCATGATATCTGGTACATTGTTGGTATAGTAAGTTGGGGACAATCGTGTGCTCTTCCCAAAAAACCTGGTGTCTACACAAGAGTGACTCAGTATCGAAACTGGATTGCTTCAAAGACTGGTATCTAGTGTGAATTGTCCATGGATTATATCCATGGCACAAGAGTTAAAACTCCTGCATATTGTATATTGTTCACAGTTATGTGGTTTGGATCGGTGTTTTTGCTGGAGGTCAAGAACTCCTTCAGACTCGGACCAATCCAATATTATGAGGTGGCCTCTGTGACCAAACTCTCTTTCTACCCTGAGGGAAGAAGACATGGGGAATGATAGGTAGCACTAACTCCTCACTCAGAAGGGAAACTGTGTTACTTATTAATATGCTGAATATTTGTAAGTGGTTTTCCTCAATGGAACATGAGGACCATCATTTTCCTCAGGATGTGAAGAGCTTCTGGGGCTGCCAAATTCTTACCTCCTATAATACCTGGAGCACTTGGAATTCTTCTAGCAAAAAAAAAAAAAAAAAAAAGAATCAAACAACAACCTTCCCTAAGGATTCATGGCTTCAATATACCAGCACTGATGATTGGACAGTCAATGGCTAGAATGGAGAAGCATAGGATTTGCAATATAACTTGAACTCTAACCTGGGCTTTTAAATAATAATAGAACATTATCATTAACCTCAACAGTTGCCATTTAAAAAAGCTTTAAATGTATCTGAACTTACATTGTTTTATATACAAAAGCACTAACTGCAGGATGTATGTTGTATTGTTAGTAAGCATTTCCAATTTATTTTTTAATAGCATCATCAGTTAGTGTCAAACCAGAATGGAGAATAGAAAAGACCCTTGGGAACGTATTTTCATGGGTGCAAGGAGGATGAAAAGAACCGATGAGAGTTAGGCTAGCAGAGTTGGTTTCAAATTATTTAGTAACAGAACAAACACTAGATTTTTGAGGGAATGATCTATCCAATTATTTATTTAGAAACATCTACATTAATATATGGTAACTGGTGCTTTTGTAAGTCCTCAGCGATCTGGTAGGTCACATGTCAATCAGAATGTCAGGTTGGGAGAGGTGATTTGTATAAAGCACTTAGGACAGTGCCTGGTATATATCACATACTATAAAATGTTTCCTATAATGGAAAGAAATGCTTCTGTGAGTTTTAAGATACGTTAATGTAATTTGTCAGATGAATGAATGACTTTGGGGCTTAACACAGACCAAAATCTAGTGGTGAAAAGTGTAGGCTTTGCAATCAGGCTGCCTGAGCTTGAAGACTGGCTGTGCCTCATCTGAGCTGTTTATCCTTGTACAGGTTTCTTAATCACTGTGCATTAGGGCTTTCATCTTTATGGAGGCAGTAAAATGGTGCCCACTCATGTGACTGTTGTTTGGATTAAGTGCACTAATATGAGTAAATAAAGCACTTGGAACAGTGTCTGCACACAGTAGACTAATAATATGAACTACTGTTATTATTCATGTCCTTTGGACTCAATAAAAAATACACTTTTCAAAAACTGCTCCTTGCTTTTTAAAAGTCATGTAATCAATTTCAAAATACTTTAAATCACATTGTAAAAAAATTAGGTGCCACTAGATTTTCAAAATCACATTTTATGTCTCATTAATATATTTTGAACTATGTCTGCCTATAGACATGGTTCAAAATATATGCTGCATGGCCATCTGGCCTCAGGGTTGTAATTACAGAGTAGCTGAATTCATTTCCAGGCCTCCAGTGTGAGACCTCAAGTGCTGGATTTGTTGCTCTGATTTATCAGGGAAAAATGTAGCCTGCCTGTTTCTTTAATGACTGAAAGTTTTGTTAATTTATGTGTATGTGTTTATATGTAATATATGTAAACAAGATAAATATAAAAAAAACTCCTACTTAATTACATCTCAACAAAAAAAGGATTATCCATCTATACTTTCCTTTTAAAAAGAAAATGACACCAAACTTTGGAGTTAATGAAGACTAATAACTAAATATCAAAAGAAAAAGCAAAGTGAAAACTTAAATCTCTACACTTTTTCTGTATTCAGAGCTTCCTAGAGAAGAAAAATTTAGCATATTCAAGAAGTGCTTGATGGACGATAGACCCTTTTTATATTAAGGCTAAACACAGTATTGGTAGAAAAAAAATCTCTCTACAAAAAATTTATTTTCTACTCTATAAGTTCTATTACAATGGATATGTGCTTTTGTGTGAATATGTTTATATTTCAGAAGACTGTGATAACTTTTTGCACGTGTCTGTGAAACTGTATACATTGATTTAAATAATTCTATAACTAATTCAACTCGATTATATTTTAATTAAAAAAATGAGAGGAATAAACCTAAAAGGCCGCTAAATAAATTTAAGATATGGAAAAGTGGATTTTTAAAACAGAATTTATATGTACTATTTCTAGTTCAATTATGTCTGACCTATTGAATGGTGTTATAGGAATCATGCAATAATAGCTTCTTCTCAAGTTTTCCATCTACCAAATGGAACATTAAGCTATCTACCTCATGGCGTGGTTGTGAGGATTTCCTGTTGAATAATAAAGTTGCAAAGCCAAAGAATGTTTAAAAATTGCTCAAAAAAGTGGAAAATATACTATTGTAAACATATCAATACAGATGATGCTGCAAATGCATTAAGATTATAAAGAAGTGTTTTTTTACAGTGTTAGCATTTTATTTATCACTACTCTCACTTTATGAATTTTGCAAATATATTGTGGTTCAAAACAAAATATACAGGCCTTTGACTCTTATGCTGTGAGTGGTCAAATAATATTCACCTCTTTTTATAGAAAAAACCCACTTAATTCGTCTGACTCATTGTTTTAAAAGACAGGTCAAATTCATTAAGCTAACAGTAAATGCCATAGCACATACTCCCGGTGGGATCTGGGAATTGGACGTGCCATGAGAAAGAACTGAAGTGTTAGTTTTAAATGCTAGAACAAGAATGAACCCAAATTTTTGCAAATGCTTAATCATATTCTCTCAGTGAAATCATGATTCAACAACAATAAGAACAAAAATATATTAATGGGAATCTACACCTTTCAACTGAATAAAGTTGTTGCTTTATTAGTTTATTTGACAGAGAGGGAATCTGTGGGAGGCATTCCTTCATGCAATGGTGGAAATGAAAAGTAAACTTGTTACAGATTATTGAAACTAATGCTAGAATCATAGCTGTCAGAACCTGAAAGAACCTAAGAGATTATCTGCAACATGCTCCCCTTTTTGACTGATGTGAAAGCAAAGCAAAGAGAATTTTTCCAAGTTACATAATAAGCCATAGCCAGTGTAGAAACAAAACCCAGGAGACCCTTGCATCCAGTCCAGCTATCTCTCCATCACTCTAATCCAAGTTATTCAGATTCACTAGCCAGGAACACTGCAGTCCTAAAAGTCATGGGAATTAAATGATTGTTACTAAATCATGTTTTTTTCCTTGCAAAAATATGAAGTAAATTAAATTTACAGTGTTCAGCAAAGCATATCAATAGATGAAATAGTTTTACAATTAAGTCAAACAGCACCACAACTCTATATACACTATCCCTGAGGAAATGCAGTATGATTTTTTTACTGCAGGCAAGGCTATAGAGCCACTTGAAAGCACAGATCAGAATGTTCCATGGAAAGTTTACTCCCCAAATCCATACCTTACTCATTCTTTTTCTCGCCCTCCACCATAAGCTTTATAATTAAGTAATTTAAAACCTTGATATGGTATAAATTAAAAATCTGCAACATATTTCAAAATGGGAAGCAGCGAAAGATTTTGAAACCTAAAACAACAACAGTTTGATTTTTTCTTTGCTATTATAATGCCTCATTAGATTATCTGTTTTATAAACACATAAAACTACAGGAAGTCCACTTAAATGCAGCAGTCTATAATTTTTTATTAAGCTGCTTTTGTAAATGTTTACAATGAAACCTCCTTTATGGGTTTCAATATTTTTCTTGCCTGACAATTTTAACTATGCCTAATAAGAAATAAGAGAAATGCAATCATGTCACACAATTTAAAAGAGGAATATTCCTTTGCCCTAAACTGCCCTGGATGTGTCAAATGGAAAATTAATCTACTTCATGATGTGAGACTGTCCTGTTGAATAATAAAATTGAAATGTCATAAAATGTTTCAAATCTGTTTAGAAAGTGCTAAGTATGTTATTGCAAACCAATTCCAGCTCAGCTGATGCTGCTCAGGCCCTAAGATTGTCATTAAGTTTCATATGTTGGCATTTTCACTTATCAATAGTGTTGCTCTGTGCACTTTGCAAATACTACTTTTTTGTTGAAATTATATGCAGCATTTTCTTTTGTAAATATATTTTGTTGATTATGCTATTACAGTTGTTCCATTTTTCCCCCTTCATTCCCTTCCACCCTGCACACCCTCTCCACCCACATTTCCCCTCTTTAGTTCATGTTCATGTGTCATAAGTTCTTTAGCTTCTACATTTCCCATACTATTCTTGCCCTTCCCCCATCTATTTTCCACCTGCCATCTATGCTACTTATTCTCTGTACCTTTTCCCCCTCTCTCCTCCTCCCATTCCCCTGTTGCTACCCCTCCATGTGATCTCCCTTTCTGTGGTTCTATTCCTGTTCTAATTGTTTGCTTAGTTTGTTTTTGCTTTTGTTTTAGGTGTGGTTGTTAATAATTGTGAGTTTGCTGTCATTTGCTATATATGTTTTTTATCTTCTTTTTCTTAGATAAGTCCCTTTAACATTTCATATAATAAGGGCTTGGTGATGATGAACTCCTTTCATTTGACCTTATCTGAGAAGCACTTTATCTGCTCTTCCATTCTAAATGATAGCTTTGCTGGATAGAGCAATCCTGGATGTAGGTCCTTACCTTTCATGACTTGGAATACTTCTTTCCAGCCCCTTCTTGCCTGTAAGGTCTCTTTTGAGAAATCAGCTGACAGTCTCATGGGAACTCCTTGTAGGTGACTGTCTCCTTATGTCTAGCTGCTTCTAAGATTCTCTCCTTCATTTTTACCTTGGCTAATGTAATTATGATGTGCCTTGGTGTGTCCCTCCTTGGGTCCAAGTTCTTTGGGACTCTCTGAGCTTCCTGGGCTTCCCAGAAGTCTATTTCCTTTGCCAGATTGGGGAAGTCCTTCTTTATTATTTGTTCAAATAAGTTTTCTACTTGTTGCTCTTCCTCTTCCCCTTCTTATACCCCTATGATTTGGATGTTGGAACATTTAAAGGTGTCCTGGAGGTTCCTAAGCCTCTCCTCATTTTTTTGAATTCTTGTTTCTTCATTCTATTCTGTTTGATTGTTCCTTTCTTCCTTCTGGTCCACTCCATTGATTGGAATCCCAGTTTTCTTCCCATCACTAGTGGTTCCCTGTGCATTTTTCTTCATTCCCTTAGCATAGCCTTCATTTTTCATTCAATTTGTGACCAAATTCAACCAATTCTGTGAACATCCTGATCACCAGTGCTTTGAACTGTGCATCTGATAGGTTGGCTATCTCTTCGTCACTTAGTTTAATTTTTTCTGGAGCTTTGATCTGCTCTTACGTTTGGGCCATTTTTTTTTTTTTTGTCTTGTCACACCTGTTACATTGAGGGGTGGAGCCTTAGGTGTTCACCAGGGTGGAGCAACCCGGTCGCTGGTTTGTGATGCTGTATCTGTGGGTTGAAAGGGAACAATGGCGCTTGCTCTGCTCTCTATTGGATTTCATTCCCTTCTGCCACTTCCCCCAAGCAAACTGGGTCATTTTGGTGCTGATTCCTGTGTGGGTGGGCTTGTGTACGTACATTCTAGGACAACTGTGGGTCTTTCAAACAAACTCTCCTGTGAGGCTGGGAGTCTCTTGCTGAGCCTCAATGCCCACAGGTGTTTTCAATGGGTGTTTTGAGGCTTTATTTCCCCAAGGTGGGACCCTGGGTTTTCGAGGTCTGTCTTGCTCCCCAGTTTCACCTGGTTTAAATGCACACAAAAGTGGGGCCACTAGATTAGCCAGCTGCCTTGCGTGCCGTGCCTCACTTCAAAATCGCTGCCTCGCTGGGTCTGCCTATTGCCACCCTGAGCCTGGGATCTGCCAGCCCGCTGCTGTCTTGTGCGCCCAGGGTTTGTCAGCTGCTGCCTTGCACCACCCCTCTATGCCTGGCTGCTTGACTCTGCCCCTCCTACCAGTCTGGATGAATGTGTCTATTTTAACTCCTTGGTTGTCGGACTTCCATACAGTTCAATTTTCTGTCAGTTCAATTTTGTTTCTAAATTGTTGTTGTTCTTGTTTTAGTTGTGCAAGGAGGCCCAGTGTGTCTACCTATGCCTCCATCTTGGCCGGAAGTCCTATATGCAGTATTTTCTTGAAAAATATTTAATATAGCTCATATGGTTAATATTAATTTATTCCAATAAAGAAATATATGAAGCAAATCAAATTAGTTGTTGTTCATTTGATAGCTTTAAGAATGAATATAATTCAAATTTGTTTTATTTAAACTACATTTTACTATAGCATTTGGGAGAACTCTGTAATCAATTTACTAGGAACATTTTTAGAGCTATTCTGTAGCCAACAGTGGAAAATATCAAACTCAGCATTTCAAGTACATTTTAAAGATTCAGCTTAGTAATATTTTAATCTACATTCTGAATTATTAAATGTTTTTCCACTTATGTCACAAAGTTATGACATGCAACATTGAGTTTTCTAATTAGATATTATAGATTTCCTGTGAAGTTCTATTTTTTTTTAAATTTTGTTGCCTGGTCAGACTCTGTACCCCAACTTTTACTGTAAAATGTAGTTTTGTAGATAAGGGGATTATCCTGTTAGGTCTTCCTTCTCTCCACTTCTACACCTAGGTATTCTCCCTAAAAGATGTTTGGATGCCCACCTTTTAAATATTTCCAAGAAGAGAAATTTCACAATTGCCTAGGATTGCCTTCCTCATGGTTTCAATAACTATCTTTCACCTGTTTTCAAACAAATACATTTTGCTGAACCTCAAACTTGCATCTTCAGTTTAGATTCAGGTGGAAATTATGGAATTTGGGGTATCTATTTTTAAATCTACTAGTGTGACAAATCTTAGAAAATGTGATTAAGGTTAGTCATCAGTTGGCTTTGAGTTCATCAAAAAGGAGATTTTCCAGGTGGGTCTAATCTGCTTCTTTAGATGTAGAGTCTTTTAGAAGTAAAGAATTTTCCTTTCAGTGTAGCAGAGAAGTCAGACATTCTAAGTGTTAGAAGATGCACTATTTTCAGCTGGAAGATGGAAGGAACCAAGTGTCAAGGAATGCATAGGCTTCAGAAGCCAAGGTCAGCCCAAGCTGACACCAACAAAGAAATAGGAACCTTAGTATTTTGCAAACAACTTAATTCTGCCAACAGCCTGAATGAGCATGGAAGTGATTCTTCACTGCAGCCTCCAGAAAGGGACCCACATGAATCTACACCTTGTTTACAGCCTTAAGACTCTAAACAGAAAACGAAATTGAGCTCACACAGATTTCTGACCTACAAAATAACAATAGATGATAATTGGCTGTTGTTTTAAGTAGGTAAGTTTGTTGTAATCTGTTATAAATAAATAGAAGTTTGACAAAGGTATAGAATTTTTATTTATTCGCCAATTCGAACATTTTATATGTGCATTTATTAACCATATGTTCCTGTTTTGCCAAAAACCTTTTTTTTTTTTAAACAAAAGAGGGGCTGATTCTTAATATGAATGTTGACTGTCAAATCAACTGACTCAGTTAAGTACTGAATGTCAAGTGTTTCCAGAGGTGCTGGCACATGCATTTAAAAAGACATCACTTAGCATAATACTCTCTGGTTCCATCCATGCTGTCATAAGGGTAGAAGTTAAGTGAAATAAGCCAGGTGGTGAAAGACAAATACCATGTGATCTCACCTATAAGTGGAACCTAATCAACAAAACAAACAAGTGAGCAAAATAGAAACAGAGACCTAGGTAGGGAGGGGGATAACGGGAAAGAAAGGGAAGGATGATCAAGTCAAGGAACTTGTATAAAGGACCCATGGATGAAGACAAGGTGGGGAGGAGAGGCTGGGGGGAAGATTGAATGTCGGAGGTGGGGGGTGGGTAGGGGAGGGGAAAGTAATGTGGGAAAAATGGGGACAACCGTGATTGAACAACAATGTAAAAAAGAAACAAAATGAAAAAAAAAAAGGACCACTGTTTCTGGCCTCACATATTTCACTGTCTAACAGGATAAATGGATCTATACACCTGAAAGTCAGCAAAACTAAAACTAGATTCATGCTTGAAGGGAAGGCATGGATGGGTTTGGTGTTGTTCAGATACTGTGAAAGTTGGGGAATTAAAGGAAAACATCCTGGAGGAGCTATCTTCAGAGTCTACGTATCCTGTGTAGACAGTCTGAATAAATGACTTGAATCATGAAGTGACGTAAATCAAAATGACTTACAGTGAGGTGGACTTGGAATCGATAACTGTGCCATAAATAAGGGAAATGATATAGGCATGTGGGCAAAGACACAATGGGAAAGAAAGTATTGGATGAACAGAAACTCAAAGTCAAAGCAGGTAGAACAATATGACTACAAAGGAGATCACATGAAGAGGAGACAATCAGCGGGTGAAGCCTTTTAAAATAACAGTTGGCAAAAATCCATTGTCATTTTCCCTCCTTAAAGCCAGATTCCACTTCAGAGTAGAGGCAAATGAATTCCTGAGCCAGATATAATGAACACATGTAGCACTGCACTAAGAAAAGCAACTCAAGGGTATCAAATGCTTGATGAAAACCTCTGATCTTGCCTCTGAAAGAGAGGAAATGCAGGGCCTGAACACCACCAGACTTGTTCTGACTCAGAAGGAAGAGTGTCACCTCTTAGAAGTGAAACACAAACCATGCAGAGTATTCAAGGGTGTTGCTTAGGTCAGAACATGGTGTTGTTTCTCACTTAATTAGCCAGAACCAGGAAATTTTTCCTGCAATAAAGGCTTATCAAGTGATTCTTCACCTCAAACCATAGTATTGGTTAGAGTTCACCCATCCCAACTTGTCAAACTAGTTTATTTTAAATCCTCAAGCAGTCTCTCTTTAGTCAGCTTACAAGTCTGAAAAGAAGGCCAGGATGCTGCTCATTTGACGGGAAATCACAAAGCAGCACGGAGGTGGAGGAGTTTGCATTCTCAACAGTGTATGATGTATCAGTAAGTTTAACTTTACTTCATGTTTAAAAAGATTCGTTTCAGACTGTGGTTTCCAATTAAGGCAATTCTTCTGAATTGGGAATTTAATAGTTTTTTATCCTACTGTTGTAGGAGAAAATAATAACATAGTAATGATAATACTTTTTATTTTAGGAAACCATGCTAACAAATTTATATTTAGGATTTGAAAAGTTTAACAGGTTGGATTTTAATTGAACAGTTTAATGTAAGAGTAAGATAATGATAAAGAAGAGGGAAATTAGAGAGCCTAGGGTAATAAAATATTGTAAATTTGTAACAGTGGAAGGATGGGGCAAGGAAGAAAGTGTTTTCTCACTCTCAATCCAGAGTTTAAAATACATAATGTTATTTGTTATTCTTCCTAAATTATGAGTTTTTTATAGCTTGATTTTACAGAGAAAGAAATTGATTTATTGTTCTATTTATTTATGTATTCATTAGTTGAGTCTTGTATGTACCCTAACCAGGGACTGGTCCCACATCAGTGTGTTGGACCTGTGCTCTAACTAACTGAGCCACCCAGCCAGGGCCTAGATTATACACTTAATTGATATATTGAAAATGGAAGAAATGTACAAATTGTGGAAGAAGTATTGTGTTTTAACCACTGTTTTGAAACTGATGAATATAATTAAAACAGCAAAAGATATATCCAAAATTTAATGTCCTTTGAGAAATTCTTTGCCTTTTAAAATAAAATTTTAGAAAAAATATAAGAACAATTTGTACATAAGAATTTAAAAGTGAGAAGCAAATAAATAATCATAAGATTTTTTATTTCAATAGAAATATTTCTATAAAAATAAAAATTATATAGAGATAGAGAAAGAGGAAAAATAGACTGAAATAAAAATCTGTGGAAAACAAAACACCTGGTAATAGACCAAAAAACCATTTTGGTCTCTTCATTCCTATTACTTTCCTTCTTGTTTTTTAAAGATTTTATTTATTTATTTTTAGAGAGAGGGGAAGGAACAGACAAAGGGAGAGAGAGAAACATCAATGTGTGATTGCTTCTCGCAAGACCCCTACTGGGGACCTGGCCCACAACCCAGGCCTGTGCCCTGACTGGGAATCAAACTGGTGACCGTTTGCTTTGCAGGCTGGTGCTCAATCCACTGAGCCACACTAGCCAGGACCCTATTACTTTCTATTTTAAAGATTTTCAAAACTGCCCCCTGAAGGTCCAAAATCCTTGAAAATTCTACTGTTCCACTCCATATCAAGATAAATTAGCATGACTATTTTATACTTTTTTGCTTTGGTATTACTTGGCTTGGTCACTCAGAGGATGAGAATGGAGGGATGGGATGAGTAGGGAGGTGCTATTGAAAAGCAATCCCTACTCTTCCAGTTGATAATCCATGCCTCAGTCTAATAAAGTCAGAGGGGGTTCCCCAATTTGAAATACATAAATAAAAATTTATTAATTCTTGTCACTTGTAACATGAAGGAGGTATACCTAATTCTTTGTAGTGCATGCTGGTATCTAATATAATGTGTGGCACTTGTAGATTAGTTGAACCATTTACTTGTACTTCAAATTGATGTGGGACCAATTGATTTCCAGGTAACAACTCATCACCTACTGGTTGTTTCAATCTTCTCCATTTGACTTAACTGGATTTCATAATACATTGAAAGATTTCTTTTTACACTGAAATAGTTTGTTTACTTTTCCAGTAAGCCACTCTGTGGATATCATGATACGAATATGGGGGCACCCTCCAAAATGGAATTTATTTATTAAAAAATTGTGTATTTATTTGTACATGTTTAAACTTAAGTCACCTTCAAAGCACTCTGCATTTGATTCAGTACACCTATCGAGACATTTTTTCCACGACTCAAAACTGTTTTTGAACTCATCAATTTTGATGCCTTTTAATGCTTTTCCTATTTTTTTTTTTTTTTTTTTTTTTTTTTTTTTTTTTTTTTTTTTTTTTTTCTGTTTGTTTCACCTCTTCCACATTAGCAAAACATTTCCCCTTGAGGACTTTTTTCATCTGGGGAAACAAACAAAAAAATTCGCTGAAGGTGAGATCAGGTGAATAGGAAGGGTAGAGGATGGGGGTCATGTCATTTTTGGCCAAAAACTCCTGAATGCTCAACACGGTGTGGGCACATGCGCTCGAAAATCACCCACCATGAAATGAGCAAGCGTGTTGAAAGAGTCTTAAAAAAAAAATCACTGAAGCTAAACTCAGCCTCTCAGAGCAATGCTAACTGGCACGCTGATAAAGATGGGTTCTAAGAACACTCACATAGTGCAGGGGAAGACTGTACTACAAGGGGCCCACCCTCCAGAAGATAATTCTGTTTTTGGGGGGTCCCCTCATAAATATAGATACATTTATAATATTTAGTCTTTATTTTTTTCCAAAATATGAATAACTATGAAATATATTCCTTGGATTATTGTGTTCCTACAATGAGATTCTGAGTAATTTTATATTTCTCTTTGCCTGACACAGAAATATGAGTCTTTTTAATTGAGATATAATTGGTATGTATCATTATATTTCAGATGCATAACATAATGATTCAATATTCATATATATTGTGAAATGATCACCACAGAAAAACTAGTTAACATCTGTCACCATAGTAACATTTTTTTTAATAATAAGAACTTTTAAGATCTACTCCCTTAGCAAGTTTCAAGTGTAAAATACAACATTAAAAACTAGTCACCATGCTGTATATCACACCTCCATGGCTTGTTTATGTTATAACTGGAAGTTTGCACCCTTCAACCACCTTCATCCACTTGTCCAATCCCCCAACTCCAGCTCTGGCAACCACCTCGAGTCTTTCATGCAGTAACACTCATTACTGGATTTGAACTTATTTCCCACATTTATTGTTAAAATCAAGTTAGAGTTTTATGACAATAAGCATAAAAAGACTCTGTCAAGTGGAAACATATAAAGAAAACATAAAATATATAATTACTTAAATAAAATAAAATAAATCATTAGGGCCTAGTGATTTTAATTTGTAAATAGAAGTTGTAATTTAAATGAAAGCCTGACCTCATTTTCTATAATAGTGTCTTGGGCTCCAGAAGTTCTGTACTGGCAATGTAGGACTAGAACTAGATACAAAAAAATGAAAAGACAAATGTCCTCTAAAATGAGTAAGTGCATCTCTAAAGTAGCATAATTCCAAATTTAAAAGTGCAATTTAAGCTTTATCAGAACATACACACATATTATGATACATATATATACATGTATACATTTATATTTTATCATATATTGTTAAAAAGTAATATTAGAAGATAAAAACATATCTGTTTTATATATAGTTAAGTATTTTTACAGGAAAATGTTATGATAGATTATCTTTAATTTAAGCCTGTTCTACTTTTTTATTCTTCAACCTTGGTAAAATTGTAAATAACATATTTATAATGAACTTCTCTCTTTCGCATACCAAGCAGTTTGCGTATGATAAATTATCTTCTGCACTTTCACAATTTCTGGAAAGCCATCAATTGATTAACAAACTACTGTACATCCTAAACTTCTCTTTTATTTGTTTAACATTTCCTATATACCTAAAAAGTTGAAATATAGTTTTTCCCCCCTCAGGACATAGAGTATTTACAGCCCTTTCAAGTAAGGGTTTATTATTGAAGACTTTATCTTTTTCCACTTACTCCCTAATGCCACTTTGCACCATTACTCTCCGCACTGTCCAACTGCTTTGTTCCGTGGAGGCTTTCACAGTCCTGTTCTCCACCCTCTTTCCTTCTTCATTATTGTCCGATGGATGCATGATTATGCCCTAATTCATTAAAGGCTGACACTTGCTTTCCTATCTCCTGCAGTCCAAGTCCTATGTTTAGTCGAAGTTGCATCAGTGCCAATGTGGTTGATCTTCAACATCCTAGACATTTATTTCCTTGATCTTCTCATCTCTATAATTCTTTTCAAACATTACTTTCATGTCCACACCCTAGCCTTTGTCATGACTTGGAATTACTCCCTCTGAATCATAACTTTGGACAACTATCACTATCCTAACCTTCCTTCTTACAGACTTAGTTACTTCTAATGCTTCATTTAAAAAAATTCAATAGCTCTTCCACTCTATGTATTCTTCATATCCATCAGTTGTCATCTCCACACACATACACACACATGCACACACATCCATGCTCATCTTTGTTTCTTTTGTGATCTTTAGCTTCACCCTTTCAACCACTTTTTAATGATGTTAAAACTCCACTAAATTCTCTTGTCCCATATTTCTTTCTTCATTTATACCTGGATAAATTCTACAGAAAATACAACTATCTGAGCAATGACTCAATCTGCCCATACCACTGAGGAATGGTACAGAAAATCTCACAAATGTACAGGAAGTGCCAGCTTGTTTCACCCTTCAACTCTTATACACTATTCCTACTATACCACCTAGGTTAATACTTCGATTTTCCACAAGATTATTTTCAACTTCTCTAGCTTCCTCAAAGTTCCTAATCTCACCATGAGCCCTCTCATTTTTCAATTACTTCAAAAAGATAATGTGATTGATTAGTTAGATGAGAATTCCTTCAACTTCCTGACATGGAACCAACAAACCTAAGGATGCCTATGATTTGTCCAAGTTCTCCTGTATTAGGTTGGACCATATGAAAATGCTAATGTTACCACTTTTTTAAAAAGACTTTATTTATTTTTAGAGAGGAAGAAAGGGAGAAAAAGAGGGAGAGAAACATCAATGCATGGTTACCTCTCATATGCCCCCTACTGGGGACCTAACCCACAGCCCAGGCCTGTGCTCTGACTGGAAATTGAACCTTTGGTCTGCAGGCCAGCACTCTATTCACTGAGCCACATCAGCCAGGGCATTGCTACCACTTTTGATCTACACAAGTATATTTCATATGTGTGAACCTAATAGTTTAGAATCCATGATCTTTCAAATATTCTCCCAACCCAACCTTCCTCCCAACCTCAGGATCTCTACTGGCTAGTTTACACTATTGTAACTATACTCAAAACTGTCCCTTTCACAAGAAAAAAAAATCCTCCCTTAACCCTACATGCCTTGATGATTTGTCTGTCTCTTTCTATTCATAGTCAAACTCATGAAAAAAAATAGTTGATATCTACTGTCACATCTTCTCACTTCTAATTTTTCCCCAGACCCACTGACATTTGGTTTATAATTCCACTATTCTGTTTCTTTTGCTATCGTGGTCACCAGTGATTCACTATTGCTTAATCCAATGGGTAGTCTAACCTTTTATCATATTTGAGTTCTCAACAGCATGTAACACTGGTCAATCCCTCCTTGAATATTCTTTATCCTTTGTTATCATATCACTTTTATTTTCCTTCTTATTTCTTTCTATGGTTTTCAGGACTCCTCAGTCTCTGACCATATCTTAAATCTTAGATTTCTTTACAATTCTTCTGCAAGTCTTCTCCTCTCCCTATTATTTCAATAAAAAAATATTCTTGGGCATCTACTGTATTCCCCGTGCTGAAAATGCAATGATGCCCTTCATACAGACCTGGCATTTCTAAATGAAAAAGTGAAACTGCTAGATTAACAGCAATGCATATTTAATGGCTTTGTGTTCATGTTGATAAATTAAATTTTCCTTTTCATATTTGTAAATATACAACTTAAAATGTGCCACTTGGCTTTTCTTTCGAAAATTCGATAACCAGATGTTTTCCCCTTCCTTTTTTAAAAAAGTAGTCCAATTATTTAGTGTTTCCCTTGATGATTTCTGCCTCCATGTGTCATTTTTAGGAAGTAGATATTTCATTCATAAATGTAATAGCAAAGAGTAAAAATAAGCCACAATCACATGCAAATAATTTTCTCTTAGCTCCAAGAACTTTATAAGGAAATATAATAAAACAGTGAAAAGTATACAATTTATAGAGATAAGGCAGTTTTGTAAGGAGAGTTCTCCCCCTCACATGGAATTTAAGTAGTACACTTAATGTTTTTTAGATGAACATTGTCCTAGTACAATACTTAAATGTCCCTATAGTAGTAATGTACAATAATTATTTTATTTTAGAGACATATAAAAGATAAGTTTGTAATCTGAAATTCCAGTTGTCTAATCCCTCCACACTTAATCTTGTTCCACAAATTCATGGCCCAGGCTATAATTTATTTCCCAGTTTATTAGTAATCTGGAAGTAAATTCCTTCTGAATTCCCTCAGTATTGATATATTACTGAGTTAGAATATAATCATTGCCCTCAGGTTTGGCAAATGAACCAGACAGAGAATTTCAGGCTCATACATAGGGAACGTAGTGAGTCAGTACTAAAAATGTTTCTCATGCCAACCAAGTATCTAAATAATAATAAGATGGGCTCAATGTTACTTCGTTTCAACAACATCAAAAAAGGGAATCAATTCTTACCAAGGACAAGACTTGTAGTAACTGGGCACATGGTAGAGGGATAAAGGAAACATGATTGCTGGTAAGGGGGAGAAAAAGAACAGTGAGTGATAACAAATATAATGCAATTTAGAACTGAATGAAGGTTAAGTACAGGTATAATCAATGCACTTCAACAGTATTACCTAAAAGACCAGTATTCATACTGCTGGTGATATATGAAATGATTTTATGTAGGATTTATTTTAATGTATATTCAAGAAAATAAAGGTACTATATCAAACTCTGTATTTGGTGAATGTTATTGTGTAGGGATTGGCCATATTGAAAATCAGTCTATTTTAAAAATTTAAGGAAATTGGTCTAGAATTATTAGTGCTTATGGCAAAATTGTTATGACTGCAATGGAAATTTGGAATATACTATAAAAACAAAAGGAAAGAACAATTAACTTTAAGCAGGACAGAAAATGAACACTTTTAATAGAGCACTCGGTTGAGGTCTTAAAGCTGAGTACATGTTTTATAAGTAGGAAAGATTGGGATTCTCAGACTAACAATGCAGAATGCCTCTTAGTTAATGCAAGAGGTGTGTTATTGTTTTGTTTTGTTTTGTTTCTGACCAGGTTAGTATCTCCAAGAAAAATGCAAAATTACACACCCTCATTTAGAAAACAAATGCTCATTTATTGCAGAGGGCAATTTAAATGCTTTAGCAGTCATAAAAATATATCACAAGGCAGGAGAAATTCTATGAATAATTTTACTTTTAAATTATATTGTTATTATTTTTTATAATTACTACAATTAAATATTGTCTTGATAGTTTCTACATGTATTTGCCAATCCTTTCAAGCATATACGAATGGAATCCTCTATAATTCTTGCAATTCAGACTAAAAAACTCACTCTCTGGCAAAGTACTCCTGTCCTCTCTGACAATTTTCTTTCTTATGAAAAACTAATAGATTAAAATTCAGACCACTTAAATACTTTCATTACAAAATTAAGAGCAGTTTAGAGAAAAAAGCACTGGGTTTGAGGTCAGAACAAACTTTGAATCAAGATTCCTCCAGTTAAGAGCTTTGTATCATTAGACCAGACTCAAGTCCTGTTTTTACCTCTGTACTGGTTTTTGAGATAAACACCATGAAAACTACAAAAGATAAGAAATGTAAAAGGTTATCATTGCTAATGGACCAAATGGAGGTACCACGGGAAGAGAGTTGCATATATTATAATAGGGTTTGATCATGACCCTTGTGCCAGAGGCACCTGTGTAACAAATGACCGGGTGATTTTCTAAGGGTTTATTTTACTACTTTGACTTGGATTCCTAGCCAGGTTCTTGAAAACAGACCCAATAGAATGGTTTATGTGTTCCCACTAATAAGTAAATTAACTCTCCTAACCAAAGGATTTTGGATCTCTCCAAAAGGAATAATCATTTCCTGGCCACCACCTCTTTTGGGGGGTTCCCCGAAGGGCACAGTCCAGATAGCTGGTGACTTCATAGTCTTGAGACCCATACACCAAGTGACTCAGGCATGACTCTCCCACTTCGTCTCCTGGGCAGCTCCACTGTAAGGCTTCCCAGGGTTACTCCACAAAGTGCTAGAAGCTCTTGAGTGCTACCCTGTACTACTCTTACAAGTCTTGGGGCTCTTCCAGACCCCTGGATCTTGGCTGAGAGTAAAATTATTTTTAGTAAAATTCTGCTTGGCAAAATTTACCTCCCTGTTTCCAAGCTTCTATTTGTCTACCATGCCCTATTGGTTACTGCTGTGGTTTAATTAGAACCAGTATCCTACAGAGGAAACTGTTCACAAATAGAAAAGAGGGAACTTAGGTGGGTTCAAGGAATTAGTACTTTTAATTTCTTGAGCAAATCACTTTAGCCTTAATTTAAAACTGGGCATAATATTTACCATGCGAATCTTATAGAAATGTTGAGTGATATAAAGTATGCTGAAGCTCTTCAAAGGCTACAAAGTGCTATGTAAATGAAAACTATCATCATCATTACTACTGTTGTTAGGATAACCTATGTTTCACCCTTATTCCTTTACACCTCACCCTTTGCTCTCAAACCTGTTTGGAATAAGGTGGGGCCACCTTGAGTAAAGGACCACTCCCTACCTTTTCAGGGGCCCTTAGACTCCCAAGTACCACCCTCATGAGGCTCTGATTACACTGTGCAGATTTATCAAACAGAAAAAAACTCCTGACAATTGAGATAGCTCATCAGTTACTTATAAGTGCCGTCTATATTTAACTGAAGTAATATTGTTATCCTCTGGCAGGTATTTTGACGCTGAAATGTGAGGGTGAGTAATAAAAACTGGGGACAAGAGCACTACCTGGACAGAGATCCCTTGGTTACTCTGTAAACAGGAATCTCCCCAATGAGTGTAACTTCTACATAGTGACTGGACTGCTTTGGTCAGAGCAGTTACTGCTTACATTTTCTTTTTCTTTTTTTAATTTCATTTTAATCATTGTTCAAGTACAGTTTTCTCCCCTTTACTCCCAATACAGCCCACCCACCTCCCTCCCAACTTCCCTCCCATTACCACTGCTTACGTTTTCAAACCACATAATTTTGTCCCAGAGTGAATCAGTCACAGTCGCTTCTTCAGTCAAGCCTGATAACAATAGCTAACACTGAGTGAGAACTTACTATTTCTTTTGGTTCTCATTATATCTCTGGGGGAATCATCTGCATTTCACAAACTAATAAACTAAGCTCTAACAAATGAGGCAAGGTTACATGACAAATGAGTACTGAGGCATCCCATTAAAAAATAATCCATCCTCTTTCTGCCACACATGCAGACTCTCTTCGAAGAGTTGGTGAGGCTTCTGTGATCAAAGTACTTTAGGAAAAATCTAATGTGAGAAAAATATGGCTTATTTTCTGCTCAAGACCTTGAGAGTTTGTTAAAAGACATGGTATACTGTGCAAAAATGCATGAAATAGTGTAGCACTGCATCATCATCAAATACTTTCTTAAGAGACTTACTCATAATAGTCCACAACATATGCAGTAATACGCAACCCAACAACAATAAATTGGCAACTTTCAGGTTCTTTCTTGCTCATGAGACAACAGCAACACAGAGAACTTTATTACTATGGGATAGATCACACACAGACCAGATTGTACAAATGAATGGTATATTGAAGAAACCATCTGGGCAATTAAAAGTGGAAGGATACGACAAGAACCAATCTTTTCACTCCGTATCTCATAACACCTTCCCTTAAAATTCATTGTCTCTTCAGAAAACAGATACCAGTTTAATAAATTAATCAGAATTTTGGCTAAGCACTGTTTTAAAAGTTACTATTTAATAAGAAGAAAAGCAGAGAAACATGGGCACAGAAATAAGCCATCAAAAAAGGCAAAATGAGATAGCAAATGGGTAAGTGGGAGCTTGTGAATGCTCTCTTACGATCATTTCTATTTTCTCAGTAAAATGGAATCAAGGCCATTGGCTGGGGGTTAAGGTTAAGGAGAAGGTATTAGAGATTTGAGAAGGTAGGAAAAATAATTGTCTATTTCTCTTACTAGGAGAGAGTAACTTTATTAGTATGAGGGCCAACTTAAGGTTAGTGGTCCTGCATTTCAAATGAGACTCATCAGCATAGGCATAGTGAGCATTTTTCCCCCCAGATACATTTGTATGAACACAAAGTAGCTATGAAGTTGTATTTAACCAGGGTTGGAGTTTTACTGCACGACTACGACTAAGAGAAAGAGGATTATAGGATTGGGGGTATATGCCAGGGGATGAGTGCAATGAGGGACCCTGGGATTTAAGCTGGGGAAGAGAGCACTGCAAACAAGAGGGTGGTGGGAGACAGTAAAACAATGACAGGATCCTTCATCCCAGCGGGACTGAAGTCAGGTGCAAAGGCCCTGAACTGGGGAGACGAGTGCTGGTAGTTGAAGAGCTAGATAATTAAATTTTACATTACAAAGAAATTGAAGCTGTTGGTAGAGATAGAGAGCAGGAGTATGAGAGTGGGCCGCTGAGGTAGACAGAAGAACAAGGTCACAGGCACAAATAATCGGAAGAGAAAATAGAACGTGACCAATACAACCAAAGAGACAGCAAAAAGCACCACAGGAAACCTGGGGGCAGCTGCTAACCGGGGAGGGAGAGCTGCGAGAGGAACTGCCTGCCCCGAAAGGAGGGAGAAGGCATTAGGAAGCACAGTGAAAGGCTTCCAGGGAAATGGAAATGCCAGCAGCTGGGGAAAAGGAGATTAGAGATATAGAGGGAGGGAGGACATTTTAGGCAGAGGGTATGTTGTAAGCAAAATGGGGGGGAATGTAAGGAGCAGAAGTACACATGTGAGGGCAAATACTATACATTAAAAGACTAAAAGTAAGTTAAACATAGCAAAGAAAGGCCCTCCTTTTTAAAATGTAAAATATATCATGTCTTTCTCAGACTTAAAATTGGATTCCTATATGCCTTAGAATTAATAACACCTTGTCATGGCCTTCAGGAGTGATGAAATGTTTGAAAACTTTATTTTGATGATGGTTGTACAACTTTGTAATATACTAAGCCATTGAATTACATACTTTAAATGAGTGAAATAGATGTATGTTAATTATATATCAATATAGCTGTTAAAAGAAGGAAAGAGAGAATAGGAAGGCAGGAAGAAAGGCAGTAAGGAAATACCAAAAGTCTCTGGAAGCTCAAATGTGTGTTTGAATCAAAAGTAAAATCTCCTGACAGTTACTGCTCACCGAAGCTGTGAAAGTCACCTACCTGTCACTATCCTCCCCTCTTGGCACTGGTGTGACATCTCCAGCAGAATCAAGTAGTTCTTTCAATATTTCTTTCTTGCTCAAGGAAGGCCTTATTTAACTTTCTCTTCACATTCCAAATTTTATTTTTTAAATAAAAACTATTTCCCAACTGTCAGATACAGTGGCATTAGGACTTGCTCAGTAGAAAAGATGTGTAGCTCAGACATTTTTGCATGTATTAACATTCAAAACAAGTCCTACTTTCTTGTAGAGGTCAAAATTTGTTGTTAAATACCAATAGGAGGGAGAAAGATAATTAAGGATAAGTGATGGTTAGTGGAAAACATTAGTAAGGAAGAAAAATCAGGAAAATGTACCAACAAAACTGAAGCAATATTGGCCAAAGTGGATGGGAAGTACTGCTCTGGACACTCACCTTATCTTTCATAGCCCAGGTCAATGGCATCCACATTCTTTTTGATCCTCAAGGGTTTTAAGTACCTCAGGACTCTTAAAATGTCCTTCAAGGAATAGCTTCTCATGGAACTTCACTGTGCAAATTCGTGTGAATGAACAGACATTTGAAGAATAGTACTCGTTGAACTTGATTATTTCCTTTGAACTCTTCAACAATTAAAATGTCAGTTATTTTCATTGTATTTTAATTATGATGTCATTAATGAAACATGTTTCTCTTATCTGCATAATGTGGGATTTTAGGCAAAAAAACACGCAGCTTGTCAGAACATGAAATGTAAAAGGAAGCACAAATGTTTTTCTAATCTTCTGCACAGTTTTTAGTTTTCCTACTCACAACACAGATTTTATAAAAGTCTCCTCATATGTGGTGGCACAATTAAAATGATTATCATCATCATTGCTAAGCCACTGTAATTGTGAAAAATAACATCACCACCTCCTGAAATTTTCATAACAACATATTGCTTCCAGAGTTCTTCTATCTTCCCTAGGCAGTGAATTAAAATCCTTATTACATGATTCACCCATCTTATCTTGTCTTAAATTTCTCCATATCAATTATTGTTGTCCCATAACTTTTTCCTAGTAGATGCTCCAGAATATGCTCACTATATGATGCCTACTTCTGAACCCTGTCATTACTTTTGAAAGCTCTGGTGGCCTCCCTTCACCCAAGTTTAGAATGCTCCTTGGAGGTTATCAGAGCTTTGTTAGGCTCCCTCACTGCTTCCCAAACTGTGCATAGTTTGTACTCAGTGTTGCCCCTCAAATTTGAAGGTCCTGGGCACCAGTTCCTACCCTTTCTTTCAAGAGCAGCATGTCTACCACCCAGCACACACTTTCCATCAGCTCCCTCCACTCCATCACACACTCCTTAGTATCCTTTCTCTGCTGCTTTTGATAATAAAATAGTAAGCAAAACTCATAAGTCCTCACCATGTTTTAGTTACTATTCTAAGTGCTCTTACATATATGAATTCATTTGTCTTTGCAAGAATGCGTAATACCCACAAGGTGTGTATTATTGGTCCCATTTTATAGATCAGGAAGCTGAGACACAAAGAGATTGAATGACTGCCAATGTCCCATGGTGGGGCAGCTGAGCAGGAACTCAGGTCAGCTGGCTGAAGAAACCACACTCTTAACCACTATGCAGAACAACCTCTTTCAGAGACCGTGAGCTCTTCAAATCCTGTGGCTATATCTATGGCAGAAGGAAATCCTTTTAGTTCTCATCCCTGAATTATTGAGTGACAACAGTTGGTAATATAAAGCACTTGAAAAAGTATGAGGAAAAAATAACAGGTGTCAAGAAAGCAATCTAAGGGACAATGACCTGAAGATGTACCTTGGTAAAAGATTGTTTATTGAAAGAAAATGGCTGACATTGAAAAGAGCAAGAAGAGTTCATTCCATTCTGTTGAGGTAAAAAAAGTACCTCCCCATGAGACAGTCTGGGTAATGAGCCACTCAAAATGTAAACAAAGATAGGGGAGGGGTTAAAAGGAAGACACTTTTCAAGACACTTTATCTCTTTGTGATGGATTTTCTAGACTGACCTGCTGAGTGGGTAGCTCTTATCACTTGCTCATCTTTGTTCTGGCAGGAACACCTCACAGGTGAGGTCACTTGTATTTTTCTTCTGCTTGAATGTCAAGTTTCTGTAAGTCTGTACTTTCCTGCACTACAATGAACATGATCTTCTATTAATAAAAGGATTAACAAAGGTGATGAATACGTCCTTCAGCTCTTGCCTGTGCCCCAGGGGGACCCCAGCTTTTCTAAAGACACTTCAGATGTTTGCGAATTGTTTCGAGTACTCTTGTCTTGCCACAGACCAGAGAGTAGCTAGCCAGAGTAATTTTATATCCTTCCAGAAACACAGCAGCACTCAGAGTTAATACAACATGAGGTATTTATTAGAGCTCAGGTGATAGGTTCTGGGGTGGGGAAACTCCTCTAGCTTCTTTGCCCAGATACAAGGATACAGGAGCATTGTTACTCCTTCCAGATCATTGATGCCAAAAGGCACACCTCAGTCATATCTTCAGTTATTTAGCAGGGGGCCTATATTTTCCACTTTAACACTACCAGCAGGCAATCCAAGGAGGTAATTCCTTCTTCTTTATTCCTGTGTGTACTTGTAACAGAAAAAGAGGCAGTTCCTTTAACTATCAGAACCATATTCCCATCCAGTTCTTTTGTGGGTTAGATATTCCTGGACAACCCTTGTTGGTCTGCTCCTAGCCTGCCTCAATTCCATAATTGTTCACACTTGGTCTTTAGGTTGTAGGCCCTGAAACTGGGGGAGAAGGGCTGTGTCACATTTTCCTGCTTCCACAAATGTGTGCCAAATGTCAAGCATCTGGATGTCACTTTCATATTTTTTGCCATATTTGCATGCCACTGGTGTGATTATTACATTATTATTTTTTTAAATTGCTCATTATTTGTGCAACTAAATATGGCCTTATTCTATGAAATATTATCTATCAAAATCACAGGTTTGAATCTTGTAACCCTATGAAATAGATATTCATCATACACCACCACTGGTTCTCGCTCCACGGAGCTCCTGGCTTCAATGTCCTGAGCTATCTTTGTTTGTTCATTATATAAATGATCTTTTTTGTTTTGTTTATTATGTCTTCCTCATTGTTCTCTATTGTTTTCTTCTACGTGTCCTGTTTTAGATGCTCTTTGTATGTATTATAGATTATTTGTTTTATAAACAGGGATTATGAGTTTAAGTACAGATGTGTGCAGAAAGCCCTAATAGCCCAAATCCTCATTCCAGATTCTGCAGTATCCAACTTTGAGCCTCCATTTGTTCAGGCTAGAATGAGAGGAGTGGCTCATGTAGTCTCACTCCATTAGGCTCATGGTGATTTGAAACACATGAACCAAATGTCTGGTATTCGTTTATTTACAAAGAAAAACTATTTCAGTACATTTAATTAATGGACTGGGATATATATGAAACAGTAGTCACTATAGTATAATTCTGACTTTTTAAAATCAAGATATAAAGTCAAACCTCAATGAGTTTTTATTGACAGTATTTTTTCTAATTTTTATAGAAAATATATTCAAATGTTACCAAATGCAGTGTGAGCTAACCATGAATTAAAAAAAAAATTCTATGCCAAAAACTATGTGAAAATGAGATTCTAGTGTTTAAATTCACTAAAAACAACTTTCTCTCAAAAGGCCACCAATACGAGGGAGAAGAAAAAATTCCTTGAAACCATGGATGATTGCCCTTATTATTGCAGCTGTTGTGTTGGCTCTAGTGATAATCATCAGTCTCCTGGTGTATTTTTTGGCATTTGGTAAGAATCTATCTCATTGTATTTTTCTACATTTAAAAGTTTAAATATTCAATTATTTCAAAATTTTAATATTTTCTAATATTTAGAATACAGTTTTCACTGCAACAAGAATTTTCATGAGTACATATAAGCTGCATAATGTAATGTTGATTTGCATAAATTTATCTACAATTCAGAAATTATAATTCTTTATGCATAAAAAATTGCTTCTCAGCATTTAAAATTTGACTTGGTTCACATAAGGTTATCTCTTGAACAATGCCATAGATTTACATCCTATGTTATTGTATGGTTTAATATTACTCAGTGCGCTGAGAATAAAATATTTATTTTACTAGCAATTCTAACTTTGAGGTCCACTTGTGTCAGGACACAACTGAACACTACAGGACTGAGAATGTGTGGTCTTCCAAAAGGAAGAGGGAGGTATTGGCTGCAGCTATTGAATGTTTGATTCTCAGGAGTTTACAACTATAGGACATTTTTGCACACCATCCCCTCCATTTCTCTTACTTATATAACTCACGTGAACTAAAGAGAAACCATGCATTTTTCCCTTCCAGATCAGACGGTGCACTATTACCAAACCTCCTTCCAGATCCCCAGTATTAAATATAATCCTGATTTTTCAGTAGAACACTCAAAAATTAGGACTGACCTAAAACAAAAAATCAGTGAAGAGGTAAGTCTAAGTTTTTCTGGTATCATTCTTACTCTGACAATACTGTTGGGAAGAAGGGGGTTAAAACAAAGTAAGAGGCAAGTTGAGAACACCAAACTATACTTAGGCTGGGTTTTCTGGATAAAATACAGAATGCCCAGTTATATTTTAATTTCACATATTCCCCAAAATATATGTCACTCAATGTTTAAAACATGCTTTTACTAAAAAGTAATTTATTATTTATCTGAAATTAAAGTTTAACTGTATTTTTATTTGGTGATCCTGGCAACTAACCAACATTATCTCGGGTACACTGGAAAAAGGATAATAAGCTTATTAGGACAATAAATTGCTTAAATACAAAAAAAGTATCTGACTCAATCATTCACTGAATAACTCAATCATCGAGGCACAGACAACGTTACCGTATATTGGTTATTGCACACCTACTGTGTGTGTGACCCTAATGCATTTCCCGAAAACTGGAGCACAGAAACACACGGACTTCAGCTGCAGACTTCAGTTGTATACACTGCTTCTACTGCATGTTGACCAAAGGCGAAAGGTTATTCTCGCCATGTTCAGAAATATTTCTTCAGCCATTTCCCAGTCAAAAGCAGAAGGTGATGAAATGATTTGAAAGATGCTACAAAGTGGAATTGGCAGGTCATAGACTATTTTGTTACAAGAAGACATCTATTGAATTAAAGATAGTCTAAGCTTTGAAGTCAGAACATCTAGATACCCTTTTGCCAGCTTCTCAACATTGGGAAAGCTACCCTGAAGGTTCCCACTACAAAATAAGGATAATGACACTGACCTCTGAATTAGTCTGAGAATCAGTTTATGTTAGAAATAAAAAGTATGAAAGTAATGTCTGAATGAATGTTAGCAGCTGTTTCTTGTGCCCTCACGGAGCTTGTCACACACCTCTGCTGGAGACCTCACCACCTTGTAACATCATTATTATTTCATATGTCTAGGCCTCTCTGGATTGGTGAGAGGTGAAGTCTTTGTATTCTTACAACTCTAGTGCCTGTCACAGCATCTGCCCTGTGGTAGGATAATAAAAGTACTCATCAGAGAGACGATGAGGAAATAAATGAGCAATTCACTAGGGTAGAACTTGTCCTTTAGAGTATAAATGGTGACAACGTCAAGAAGTATCATATTTAGAAGTACAGTAATTTAGACCAGGAATTGGCATTTTTTTTCTGTAAAATGCCAGATAATAAATATTTTCAGCTTTGCAGGCTGTTTGGCTTCTCTACAGTTCTAATCTGTCTTTGTGGTGCCTCTGCAGCCACAGACGACACAGCCACAAATGACCGTGGCTGTGGTTCAATAAAACTTTATTTAAGGACACTGAAAGTAAAACCACAATGAATTTTGTAAAATCTTTAGATGTCAAAAAATATTATTCTTTTTTGTTTTTTTCTGACTACTAAAATAACGTGAAGACTACTCTTAGGTGATGGGCACACAACTACAAACAGCTGGCTACATTTGTCCTGTAGGCTGTAATTCGCTGATCCCTGAGTTAGACTGTGAGTTTCAGTGCTAACAAACATTTTCCTGGAAGAAATGACCCAAACCAGTACCTAAAATGAAATTTAGAGACATCTTGTGGAGTTCAATAGTCTAGACTGTTTATACGCTTAATTGCCATGGGCAATAACATGGTTCACAAAGCTGTGATTTAAAGGGAAATGATAAAAAAAATAAAATTGAAAACAGAATGGAAGTAGATAGGCAGAGAATTTGTAATAAAATATATAAAATCTGGAAGTACACATAAAAAATATAAATAGCAGGTTCTCTACAGTGATTTCAAATTATTTTAATACTTTTTATTAAATGTTGCTGTACTGCTAGCTTTTTATAACTTTTTTACAATGAATATGTATTAGTTTTGTCATATAAATGCACATGTGTGGTACATAAAACTATTTCATTAAAAAACAAATTTTTCTTTGTAGAAGAAAAACACATGGTGATTGATATTTTAGTAACTATTAATTTCTCAGTAAACTTATGTTCACTAACCTATCTAATATGATATAACATGGCACCTTATCAGAGTAAATTATGCAACCAAATCAGATGAGGGAAAGCATGTGTTCATCACACACCTAGTTTCACAGTCTGGCAGTTCTTCACTTCTGATTTGAGAAAATCATTACTGAGACTTGGGCTCACTTTAGTTTTGGCACATGATCCATCTGTTTTCCCTGAAAAGCCAGACTGATGCTAATAAAAAGGTTTGTAAAACCACAAATTCTGTAACAAGCTATGGCTTTAATAAGAAATAATTTTCTCTAGGAATTTATACTACAGAGAAATTATCCCAGAGAAGTTTAAAATGACACATAAATAGCATAGTCTTATTCTAAGTAATTATTTTATGATTTTTATTGATGAGTATGTTTATTTTAAAGACATACTCAATAAACATATATTCCTCTTCCCCATTTACCACAGGATAAAAATATGTCCTAAAAAGTTTTAGTAAAGCCTAAAAAATTGATTTCTTAATCACGTCCATAAGACTAACTGAGCTTCAGTGATAGTGGGTTTTAAGTTCCTATATAACTAGTTTTCAAAGAAACAGTCTTGTACCTCAAACTCTATATTTTATACTGACTATTGAAATATCTCAATTAATTTAACCATATCAGCCATCTTTACCACGTTACAAGTTGTTCAACTATCAACATCTAATTTCAAAGATGACCTTTATGATAAGAGGATTATGCCCAAATGAGATTTCCAGGGATCTAACTAGTTAAGTATAAAAACAAACTTACAATTAAATGCTTTTTTTTTTTTTTAACAGAGAGGTCTCTTCTTTTTTTTTTTTAAGATTTTATTTATCTATTTTTAGAGGGGAAGGGAGGGAGAAAGAGAAAGAGAAAAACATCAATGTGTGGTTGCCTCTCACATGGCCCCCACTGGGGACGTGGCCTGCAACCCAGGCATGTGCCCTGGTTGGGAATTGAACCTGTGATGCTTTGGTTCACAGCCCACGCTCAATCCACTGAGCTACACCAGCCAGGGCTAATTAAATGCCTTTTGAATCACTGCAGGTTTTATACAAACTCTTTGTAATGTGTTGAAATGTGTGAAATTCATATTTAGTAAAGTTCTATACTGTTTTTTTCTTTTCTCAGATAGATAATATATTCCAAAGTTCCAGTTTAAATCATCATTACATCAAGTCTCATGCTGTCAACTTCAGGTAATCATAACTAATCAATTTGTATAATAAAAAAGCAACTTTGTATTATTTAGTTATTCCTCAATTATTTGCTTTGTGGTCAGGATCTAAAAATCTTAGATATGTCAAGAGCAAAAATAAATTAATATTAATACATTCAATTGTTACCCCTCCTGTACAAAATACCTATAGGAAGAGTCTTTCTTAACTGGATAGAGATGAAATATATTCTGCTGGTTGTCCTTTTAAAGACTTGAGTTTCAATTAAAGATTCTCATAATCATTAAATAAATTTACCTAATTTTTAAATTTTACTTAAACTTTAAACATAAAAAGATACTATAAATTTTTTAAAAATGGAGAAAAAATATATGTAGACAGAGTTGATGAATTTAACAGGTGCTTTTGATGTATTTTTCCAGAAAGAAAATTCTAGAACTCTCAGTTGCAACTCTCAGTCCTTCCCTTCCTGAACATGATCAAGTTTTACAAGCAGGAAATAATTTAGATAGTAACACTTATATGATACAGGAAAGGGAATAAGTCCATGATAATAAAGTACATAAAATATTTGTGTTGTATTTTTTGATAATATAACTAATGTTTAAATAATAAGGTATAAAATAATAATATGGCTACGACCTCTTTCATTTATTCTGGTGTTTTTGTTTTTCAGGTCAAATGGTGATGGTCTGGAAACAGATGTGTTGCTTAAATTTCAATTTGTTTCTAGCAACGCAGACACAGTAAAGAGACAAGCTGCTAACATTTTGTATCAGAAGTTAAAATTCAATGAAAGCTTCTTGAAGATAGATACATTACCTTATCTTACAGGCAAGAAATACCATTTTTCTTTCATTGTTTTAGTCAATTATTTTAACTATCTTCTCAGCTATGAAAAAAGATCCTTCATCACAAAACGAAACCACTTTTCATTCTTAAGTCTCTCATTTACTCGGTAATAAAACCACACACAAGCAACACCAAGACATCTTCCTTTGGTTAATATGAAAACAACTATGAAAGAATAATTATATGATAGCACAAATATACTAGTTTTCCTGCTTTTCTAAAGGAGAGATCTTAGTGTAATCGTTGGAATTAATTAAGCATAGATATGATAAAAACCTGCGCTCTACGACTGTGCCATGACAAGGCTCCCTTGTGTCACCTCATTGTAGCCATGCCCTTGCCCTCTGCCCGTCTGTAACCCAAGGCAGCCACCCATCCATTCCCCAGCTATGGAATTATATTATTTCATGAATGTCACATAAATGGAGTCATGCCCTTTATATCCTTTGAGATTGACCTTTTTGCTTAGCAAAATTTTCTTGAAGTTTATCCATGTTTTTGTGTGTATCAATAGTTTTTTGTTTTGTTTATACCAAGTAGTATCAATCACATAGTACTCTAGTTTGTTTAACCCCTTATCTATTAAAGAAATTTGGGTAATTTCAAGATTTTGGCTACTACAATGAAGCTGGTAGGAATATTTGTGTACAAGTTCCTACATGCAAATAAGTCTCCATTCTTCTAGGACAAATGCCCGAGAATACAGTTGCTGTGTTGCTTGGTAAATCTATTCTTTTTAATTTTGAAAGAAACTAACAAACTACTTTCTAGAGTACCATGTTGCTTCCTTCCCCTATGGGTATCAGCAATGTATGAGTGACCCAGTTTATTTGCATACTTGCTAGAATTTAGCATAATCACTACTTTTTCTCTTAGGCTTTTTGATAGACATTTCATTGTAGCTTTAATTTGCATTTCTTCAATACTAATAATAAGGAACATCTTTTTATGTGCTTATTTTTCATCTGTATATCCTCTTTGATGAAGTATCTGTGCAATTTTTTCTAATTGAGTAGTTTTCTATTTTTTTTTCATTTTTATTGTTGTTCAAGTACAGTTGTCTCCATTTCCCCTCCCACCACTCCCCCCCATCCCAGCCATCCCCACATCCCACCCTTGTTTGAGAGTTTCATATATACTCTAGATATATGGCCTTTGTCAGATATGTGATTTGCAAATATTTTCTACTGGTATGTTATTTGCCTTCTCATACTGTAGAGAGTCTTTCATAGAGCAAAAGTCTTGAATTTTGATGACACCAATTATTCCAACTTTCCTCTTATAGATTGGGCTTTGGGTAGTAAATCTAACTTTTCCCCTAGTTTTGGGTCTCCAACAATTTCCTCCTATGTTCTTTTATATATTTATAATTTTACATATTTTACTTATATCTTTTATATATTTATATTTATTTTTATACATGTTGTAGTTTTGTATAACATATTATCTCTAACCCATTTTGAGCTAAATTTTGTATAAGCTATGAAGTTGAGGTAGGGGTTCACTTTTTTGTGAATGCATGCCCAATTGCTTCAGCACTGTTCATCATTGCAAAGGCTGTCCATCCTTGATTGAATTCCATTTCCTCTGTTGTCAAAAATTACTTGGGCATTTTTGTGTAGATTTATTTTGTTTTTTTTCTTCCGTTTCATTGATTTGCCTATCCTTTCATCAGGATCATACCTTCTTGATTACTGCAGCTGTATAGCAAGTTTTAGCATTGAGAAAAATGCTTCCTCCCACTTTATTATTCTTTATCAAAACTACCCTGGCCAGTGTGGCTCACTTGGTTGGAAAGTCCTCCTGTAGAACGAAATCTCATGCGTTCAGTTCCTGGTGAGGGCAATATATCTTTGTTGCCGGTTCTGTCCTTGGCTAAGGCATATACAAGGCACAATTGATCAAGGTTTCTCTCTCATATTGATGTTTTTCTCCCTCTCTTTCCCTTTTCTCTCTCTAAAAAAACAATAAGCATGTCCTTGGGTGAAGATTTTAAAAAACTATTGAATACTCTGGCTCCTTCCTATATAAATTTTACAATAATTTTGTCTGGGTCTACTAAGAAACCAGCTGTGACTTGATAGAATTTTTTCTAAGCTTATAGAACAATTTGAGAAGAATTAGCATTTTTACTATGTTGAGTATCAATATTTTATAACTTTTAGTATACAAATTCTGTACATTTTCATTATAGTTAAAAGTGAATATTTTGTCTTCCTTGGGGCAATTATAAATGTACCTTTATTTTTTTTCCTTTTTTGGCAATATTCAAGATTTATTTTTAATTTTTTATTTTTTAATCTTTATTGTATTTTTTCTATTACCATTTAGTTCCCTTATGTCCCTCTCCCCCATCAATCACCACACTGTTGTCCATGCACATGAGTCCTTTTTCCTTTTTGCTCAATCTCTCTACCCCCTACCTTCCCTCCACCCACTAGCTGTCATCCTTCTATCTATGAGTTTGTCTCCATTTTCCTTGTTAGTTCAGTGTATTAGATTCCACATATGAGTGAAATCATATGGTATTTGTCTTTCTCTGACTGGCTTATTTCATTTAGACTAATGTTCTCCAGGTCCATCCATGCTACCACAAAAGGTAAAATTTTATTCTTTTTTATGACTGAGTAGTACTCCACTGGGTAAATGTCCCACAGTTGTTTTATCGACTCATCTACTGATGGACCTGCTTGGGCTACTCCTTGGGTGATTGTAAATAACACTGCAATGAACATAAGGGTGCTTATATTCTTTCAAATTAGTGTTTTGGGTTCCTTCAGACATATTCCCAGAGGATAGCTGGGTCAAAAGGCAGATTCATTTTTAAATTTTTGAGGTATCTCCATACTGCTTTCCACAGTGGTTGTACCAGTTTGCATTCCCACCAACAGTGAAAAAGGATTTCCCTTTGTCCACATCCTCACCAGCACTTATTTGTTGATTTATTGATGGTAGCCATTCTGACAGGTGTGAGGTGATATCTCATTGTGGTTTTAATTTGAATTTCTTTGGTGATTAGTGACTTTGAGCATCTTTTCATATGTCTACTGGCCATCTGTATGTCCTTAGAGCAGTGTCTATTCAGGTCTTTTGCCCATTTTTAATAGGGTTGTTTTTGGTGTTGAGCTTTATAAGTTCTTTATAAATTTTGGATATTAACCCTTTATCAGATGTACTGGCAAATATGTTCTCCCATTCTGTGGGGAAACAGTCAACCTGTTAAGATCTAAAGTTTTGATTCTCACTTACTTTTGTCATTTTGATAACAATTTAGTTTTCAGAGTCCTTACAGTGCTATTCTTGTCTTCTGAGGTTTCCTTTTAATCCTGCTGCTGGTACCATGTGTGGAAATAGAACATGACTCTCTGGGCTGCCTTCTATCCCTGGACCACACACTGTGGAGGCATACAATGAGCCTGAACCTACTTATGTTGGCTGGTGGATGCAGGTTGATATTGTCCCTGTAGGTATATCAGTCTGCCAATTGGGGACCTGGTTGGGAAGTAAATGTTGGGATGATCAGGGACTTCCTGCTCTTATTGGTGTTACTACTGCTGGCAGAATGGATGGCCAGTCCTGGGTTGTAAAGCAGAAGATTTGGGCTCCCCACTAAGTCTCTGTTGTGCTTCTTCTTTCCTTGGATTTGGATGGAGAGTAAAACATTCCTCTTCAGACTTTTTGTCTATGCCTCTCAGTGATTCCAGATTGCAGGCCTCTCTCGGTCTCCATTCCAATGTATATGTCAGAACAGGAAAAAACCCAGGAAACCCACCATATTGTCCTTCCTGAAATCATGAAGTGTCTAGCCATTCTGCCTTTTCCCTTACAGCTTCCAGAGTTCTTTTCTTATTATCTGATGGGTAATTTTTAGAGTAGTTAGTTATTTGTATGCTGCAGGTAGAATCATCTATTGGATAATGTTCATATGTGAGATACAGCATCATCATAGAGGTGCATCAATAGTTTCTTCATACATAGTAATGAGCCTGGGTTAAAATTAGCTGTGAACTAACCATAATTTCAGTTCTCTCTCACTGATCCATGACATAAAGAAGGTGACACTGAGCTATAACTGACCTTACAGTGAAATGGTTGCAAGACAAGCTTTTGGCCACAAGAACTATTTAACTCATGTCTTTAATTTGGCTGGTAATATTATTGTGAAGATATAGTAAGTAAGTAATGTGAAATGTTTATCAAAATCCCTGGTATATAATAGGAAGTTACTAGTTGTCATTACTGCCCATCTATTCATTCAACAAGTATTTATTGAGAATCTATCTCTGCCAAGAACTAAATTCTCCTTTCTCATGGAGCTCACATTCTAACTGGGGTAAGAAACATAGTGATCCTGTAAGCAAGACAATATCCAATAATATGAATCTTTATGCAGAGAGTAGACAGCAAATTGAGATTTGGTTGTCATGGAAGGCCTCTTTGAGGAGATTTAAAGTTGTGCTCTGAATGACAATGGGGAACCAACACACACACACACACACACACACACACACACACACACACACACGGCCAAGGGAAGAGCATTCCTGGCAGAAGGGGCAGCTAGAACAAAGAAAATGCAGAAACACCTGGGAACAATAAAAAAACCAGGAATGTCAAGTTGGCAAATGGGTTGGCTAAAAGCAAGAGTAGTTCAACATACGAACAAAGACATAAATAGGGACTGTGGCATGCAGATCCAGGTAGGAAGTTTGGGTTTACTCTAAAGGCCACAGAAGCCATTAAAGGAGTGTTATTGTTGGTAAAACCTAATTCTAAGGGACTTATTCTAATAAACTCCCTACCCATCATTATCTGCAGATGAATTTGATAATCCTCTTCAGTGTCTGCCCTATATTAAAAGCTCATTAATGCACAGACTTACTGAAACGCTACAGTAGCTTTCACTGTAACAAAGTGGCTCCAGGTTGCTTAGGATACTATCAGGCATAAGAAAGAGTCCGTCTTCCTGGTGGGGAACAGCGACTAATCACGTTTTTTTTTCTATTTTACTTCATGAAAACATACTTAATTTATTTTGAGGATTTGTTAGCACAGTGGTGGATTTTGATTCCACAGGGAGTGTCTATGGACCAACCCCTTGATGCCAGGTGTCTGAAGTTCTTGAATGCTTTACGGTGAGACTGCCATGCACATGAGGGCAGTGGAGAATGGTGGCCAATGCATGGTAGTGCACGTAAAAATATTCTTAGACCCTCTTCTGTTTCACTTACATTTTAATAAATTGCTATGGCATTAATTAATTACACGCTATCCTCTCGGCCAATGTTTTTAGAATCATGAACCAGTGTTTTCCCGGAGTCCATGTATAGTAGTCAGCAAAGAGTTTAGTACATATCTAAGCCCCTTTTTGTAGGACTTTATTCTATTGCCTTTAAACTAAACCAGGAATATTCATGTCATGTAAGTACAGTGCTTTAAGTTACAATCATTTCACTGTGGAGTGACCCCCTTGTGCTGTTTTCCAGCGGTGAATGAAGCACAAGCACAGCACCTGCTCAACAGCGGTAAGTCCCAGAACACCCTGAGATGGTTATAACTCAGATAATAGAAATTAAAACACGGGCGAGTTTCTTTACTCCCACGTTCACTATTGACACTTCCAAACATATGTAACATCTCTGAGTGGATACATGATTTAAGTCTCCTCAAGAGAAAATAATTACTACTAATAATGAGGAATGTCATATGGACTCCTTGGAAATAACTTGCTCTTCCTTACAGAAGATTTCACTGATGACTTCTTTAAACATTTCTTCATTTTATCTCATTTATTTTTATTTGGCTCACTTTAAGTAGAAAACCTTGCTTAGAAATGAATGATCCTCACTAACTTTAATATGTAAACTGTCGCATTTATACTATAGTAATGTAATGGTTGTAATTTTAGACAAGTACTTTGTCTAAAATATAGTAAAAATAGCATTTTTCTGCAATAATTAGCGTACATTTAAAATCAAAGTTGTCAAATGTCACTGGGGTAAATGCTGCACATAAGAACATGATCCAAAAAAATACATGTTTAAGAAATTGAGTGAAATTGCTTTAAATACCTCAGGAAGGGTGTTAAATATGTCATTTTTTAAGTTAATCCTTTTTCAGTATGAATAATTACCAATCTATCATATGATTTTGATTAATTTTTAAGACAAGGCAAACCTATGAATGTTTCCATCTTTATTATGTGCCAACATACTCACACACATTTATAACTCTGGAAATAACCATCTCATTGTCTGGTGACAGGTTGTGGTTTCGGGAGGGAGTCCCCATCCGTGGAAAAAATCGCTGCTGGTTATGTTGCCAAGAAAGCCGACTGGCCATGGCAAGCCAGCCTGCAATCTATCATATAATTTTGATTAATTTTTAAGACAAGGCAAACCTATGAATGTTTCCATCTTTATTATGTGCCAACATACTCACACACATTTATAACTCTGGAAATAACCATCTCATCGTCTGGTGACAGGTTGTGGTTTCGGGAGGGAGTCCCCGACCATGGAAAAAATCGCTGCTGGTTATGTTGCCAAGAAAGCCGACTGGCCATGGCAAGCCAGCCTGCAAATGGATGGCATACATTTCTGTGGGGCGTCTTTGATCAGTGAGGAGTGGCTCCTGACAGCTGCTCATTGCTTTGACACGTAAGTCCTCGGTCTGTACCAATGGATTTCATTTCTTTTTCTCACCTTCACTTTCTATAGTACTTATCCATTTTTTTCATTAGTCATCTTAGCCCCCCCTCCCCCAATGGTACTGATGATTTTCCTGCAGACTCAGGAGAAGACCCAGCAGTCTCAACTTTAACTGGGAATAAGCCAACATTGTCAAAATGTAAACACACTCACCAGTTTTTCTGAGCTATATTGTGGATTTTTAAAAAAATTCTTCTAATAGTGTTCCCAAATTTACATCTGCTTATCCCACATAAATATCTTTGGTCTCTACTTTTATTATTTATATACTCATTGAAGATTTAACATATGGGACCCTTGGAGACAATGAAGAGACACAGTACCTTTAGGGAAAGTCATATAAAATGGGAAAATATTCTGGATAAAATGTTAACCTAAAAGAAATGATGAGAAAAGAATTGAAGAATTTATCAATTTTGGTTCAGATTTTACCATCTCTCTCTCTCCCTCTCCCTGCACTTGCTCTCTCCCTCCTTTTCTCTATATAACTATATACATATATATGTACAAAAATGTATATATATAACTGGGCATGGATATGAGTGTACATGTGTGTGTATCCCTAATTTTTATTTATTTATATTTTCTTCAAAATAGCAATAACATACACACATTGCTTCCTTTAAAAAGCATACAAACTCCGCCTGTGGGAGAGTAATTAAAGCTACATTAGAATGGAGGGATTTGTCATCAGCTAAATGAACACAAAGCAGAGCTAGGGGAGAAGCCTCCGATGAGAAGGTGGGAGGATCCCAATCAACTATTACCTTAAACAATTTGCCCTTCTCCCGCCCTATGCCCCATGCTCATCCAGAGTCCCGGGTCACTTTAGATCAGAAATGAACCAACCATAATCCTTTTAATCTGTGATCAGTTACAAAAACCCCAAACTCTGGATGGCTAGTTTTGGAACAACTCTAAGCCCTCCACTCATGAGAAGAAAGGTGCAGTCAGTTATCGTTCATGAAAACTATGCTGCCCATAAGCACGACGACGACATCGCTGTGGTGAAGCTGTCCACCCCTGTCCTATTCTCCGAGGATGTGCACACAGTCTGTCTCCCGGATGCTTCTTTTGAAGTCTTGCCTGAGAGTAAAGTGTTTGTCACTGGATGGGGAGCATTTAAAGCAAACGGTGAGTATCTCAGTAAAAACACCCAAGCAAAAAGATAAAAACCTCCATCTGAATAGAGGTAGAAAATAAGTTACCAAGTAAAAATATAGAAAATAAAAGATGAAATCAATGGGTCCCATGAAACATATGGTGAAAACAACAAACAAAAGCCCAGATATGGTGAATCATGAAAACTCCGGCTATTACTATTTCAGTGTCTATGTCTATTGTCTTCTTCATGGGCTTCTCAAAAACGTAGTTATAACTTCCTTTCAAACAAAACTTTCCACAGGATTTTTCTTTTGTTGCTGTCTTTCATATATAGAGATTCTACATATAAGTTTTACCTGAGTTTTCAGGTATGTTATTTGTGAACAGTAGTAACAATAACCTTCTGTAATGTGTCATGTAAATAAACAGCAATAGTCTTTGGCAAGCAGTTTGAATGGTATTTCTAATGCTAAATATTACATGGAGCCATGTGATCCATGCATCTATGAAACAGTTTTTGAATTTGAGAGTTTATAAAGCTAACAAGTAGATATTTCACTATAATTAATAATAAATACACAATAAACTGCAGATAGACACTTCGATACTAATATGGGCTTCTTGGTTGCACTTTTTACATATGATTTAATCTGCCTTTGATTTTCTGATTCTTGTTCCAGGCCCTTATTATGAAGTTGTAGTCTTATTTATTTTTTGGCTCAAAGTATAGCTTTTATCTACTGAGTGTTCATCAGTTGAGTTTTATAGGAGTCTGCTTTCCTTCAATGTGCTCTTCAAAATTTTGACATGGGGGCCAGGTTGATACACTGTCATTATAACCTGAGAGTTCTTTTCCTCATCTCTGGGAGATCTGCCTTGTTCTACAGACAATGGAGATAAATATGAAGGGGAAGTAAATCGTTTGGGATTAGACAAACCACTTACTGATTAGAGTAGGAATATGTAGCACCTACCAATAGGGCAGAACTGTTGTACTTCCTCTAAAATCTAATTAAACTTAAGACCACCTCTTTCAGGGGTAGTAGTTTAGGAGTGACTTGTGACTTCACCATGAATTATTCAATGCCTAAGAATGTACAGATTACTGTGCACTGATTTCTCTGTTCCAACAAGTTGCATACTTTTCAGGAATAACATTATGAAATTGTTAGGCATCAGACTAAGGTTTAGTATTAGATATTTGCTTATGTGTTTTTTTCCTGCAGTTTTAAACTGAAACAAAAAAATGACTACCCAGATTTTCTTTTTCTACATTCCAATATTTATCCCATTGTATCTCATTGAAAATCTCATTACCAGTTTACATAACAAAAACTTTCTATTCTGGATAGTTTCTTCCTTGAATAGTGTATTAATGTAAAATAGCTTGTTATATTGTTAAGTGCTTACGTTTACTTTTTAAAGGTCAAGTTTAAAGAAGTAAAAGCACTTACAATTTAAAACTAAGCACCTTATAACGATGAGCTAAAATAAAAATAGGCACATGGAAATTAAAAGTAGTTGGGACACAGTTGATTAAAGCCCATTAATACTTATAAATTTCAAATGCTGATTAGAAACAGAAAAAGAGATAGTATTGAATATTGCTGACACACACGCACAAATAAATAGTTTGTATTATTTAAAAAGCTGTGTAGTACAGGGAAGAAGAAGCGTAATTAGTAGGCATAAAATAGATGGGGAGAGAGGAAAAATGGTATAGGATGCAGAGAACTCAAAGAACTTATATGTACAACCCATGGACATGAACTAAGCAGGAGGGAATCCTGGAGGGTTGGGGAGTGCAGGGCAGAGTGGGGATAAAGGGGTGAAATTGGGGAAACTGTAATAGCATAATCAATAAACAATACTTTTTTAAAAAGTTGTGTAGAGAAAGGGTAGGTGATAAGCAGATTCACTGGGAGCATTTCAAGCAAACTCAGAGATGAAATGAAGAGAAAATGGTCATTTAATGACCCTCCCATGCTTAAAAATGATGACTGATTTGAAAAATTCACTAGACCCCAGAGAATCTTTAATGACCATAGAGGAGTAAGAGTTAGTTTATCAGCAAGATGGTCAATCCTAGGTAAGTGAATGTACTAATTTCAAAAACAGAGAATTACGTTTATTTATGATGAATGGAACAATTCCTAGTAACCTAGATTTTCTTTTCTAAAAGCTCTTGCTCTCACCATCCTTCATTAACATTACAGTGCAGCTTTTAGACCATTAGGGTTTCAAATACATAACCTTATTTCTCCAACAGCTTCCACTTATTGAAATCCAAATATGGGGCAAGGCATTATTATAACTGATTGTACTCATTATTTTTTAGCCCTCATAATAAATGTGTGAGATAGGTGTCATTTTCTCCTTTTTTACAGTGAGTAAAATGGCATTTAGTAAGATTAAGTAACTCGCCCAAGGCCAAACGGCATGTAAATTGTTTAAAATGTACAAACTCATATATTCTCTTTTCAAAACCAGAGTCCTTAGCACAGAATTACCCTCACCTGCTCTTCAGATTAATAGCCCTGTCCTCTTTCATCCTCTCAATTGTCTTTGAACCTGTTATAAACAGAGTATCATCTTTATATGAAGAACTAATACAGTCTTTAAAATAGAAGCTATTAAAAGGAAATGAGGAGAACATACTGGCTAAAACTATAGCATGCACAATTAAATAATACTTTTCATATTATAACAAATCATAAATGTGTGGGTCATTAATGAAATGAAATATAGCTCTTATGTTGGTATTTGTTATTTACCTTGGTATTATTTTTGGATAACAATTTGAGCTATTACCAAAGTAAATATGGTCTTTTAATGAAGCAATAGTATTCCATCTGTCTAGTATTGAAGTTACTTCCTGAGAGTGAAGACTCATTCTATATTGCTTTTCCTAAAAAATTCTCAATTTTCAATGAAGGCAGATTGCTAGGTAAATTAGGTAAATTGTCACAAATTACCTCACATGGTGATTAATGCCGTGGGTTTAAATCTAATGTTGTCCCCACTTAGCTATGTGATCATAGCAAGGCACATAACTCTCTGAGCTTTGGTTTATTCATTGAAAAAGAGAATATTCACGTCTATCTTTAGTATTTGTTACAAGGATTAAATAAGATAGTGGAAGTAAATGTGACAAGAATGATACCTAACATGTAGAAAGTAAGAAGGCATCCAAGAAATACAACTTGATTCTGGGGACTGTCATGAAGCCCAGAGTCCCACAACTTCCAGACTATGTTTTTTCATTGGTCTGTGCTTTGCAAGACACAATTAACTATCATAAACAAGAATTTAGAAATACTTCACCTATTTATGTATTTTTCTTCTTTAGGTCCTTTTCCCAACACTCTGAGGCAAGTTGAAATAGAGATCATAAGTAATGATATATGTAATCAAATTAATGTATATGGTGGTGCTGTGTCATCAGGAATGATATGTGCTGGATTCTTGTCAGGAAAACTCGATGCCTGTGAGGTAAGAATAGACTCAAATCCATGAAAGTGAATCTGATGAATAGAGATGACTTCACTGACCATAGGTCAATGTTACTTAATGGGACCCCATACAATTAAGTCTTGGAGGAGAGACCAGAGTATAAAAAGAAGATATGGGAGAACCATAAGAAATACTCCTATTATTGCCTAGATCCGTAAGTTAAAAATGATCACTAGTTCCTCATTAGGGCTTTGATTAGAGAAAAAGTGTGGCAGCAGATAAAAGAAACTAAATCACATAATCATTGCTTCAAGCCATAGTTATAATTGATAGTTAGATACCTAATTCCTACTAGTTGTAAGCCACTGTGAGAAGGAATCGATAGATATCTCCATGGCCAATAGAATGTCATCCTATGAGTGCTTGAACAATTGACCTTAGTCTACATGCAGATAGAACTACCTGATTGAGAAAAAAAATTGTCTAAACATTTAAAGCACTTAAAGAGAATAACACATTTAAGGTCTGGCTATTTAAAGAGAAAAATAAATATCAAAATTAATAAAGATTTAACCTATAGCATTTGGAACTAGGTCTAAAATTTTCACAGTTCTTCAAAGATTAAGAATAGCTTTGAGAGTTTCACACATGAGCAATTTTCTTACATGCAAAGGTGCCAGCATTGATTTACCATTGGCTGTCTGTCATGTGATGGTAATAAATATTCACTCACTTATTCATGCAAATTTTTGTGAATTACAGGAGCTATGGCAATTACTGAGGGAAGAAGCATAAACATTCAGAACAGCACAAGTCCACAAAGAATTTACAGACTAATAATACAGCACATAAGTAACTAAAAGCAATGAACAAGAGACAAGGATTTGGCAACATATTCTGGAATACAAAGTCTCTTCCTATTGGCTTTACTTCTTAAGAAGTGAAACAGCATGAGTGGTCCAAGATAAAACTGGATAACATGAATTTCAAAGAGGAACACAAATACGTCTATAATTAGAATAGTTTCAAACCCTCAACAATGAATCTGTTGAATAGAGAGTTGTATTTGAGTTTGTAAGAGGGCAGATGCCCTCCCTGCATTAGTCCATGCTCTCTTGCTTCCTTCACCACTAGCATTCTGAGAACCTATATTAGGCTGTGGGCCTACAGGAAAGGAGTTGAGGAAGATAGGTTTTGGTAGGCCAGGGTTTTCACACTCCATCCATGGTGCACTGAGGCATACTAAGCAGCGTGGTAAGGGAGGAGAACTAAAGGCACAAGACTGAGATACCATGTCTACTTTAAATGGAATTATTTCTCTTATTAAAAAAAAGTCTGTAAAGTGCTTGCTTCCACATAATACTTTGTTTAGAATGCATAGGTTCATTGCTAAAAGATGAAATTACAAATCAGTTCTCCAAACCTATGGTTAGAGATATTAGGGAAGTACTCAAGATTCACAACCCTCAAACCAGCTCACTAGGGCTAAGGATTCCACCTTAGTTTGGAAGCAAAATGATGTGTGCAATAAATGGTGTATACAGGCTCAGAGTGCCCTTTGCATACCTTCGCATACCTTCATCCTCTCAAACCTACTGCCACACAGTAACACAGTGTCCGAGACACCTTCCTATCAACTGGTGTGAGCAGAACAAGGAGAGAATTCAACTCAAAGCAAGAGATTTTTGCTATGTAATAGACTTAGGAGAGGATTCATTTAGTTGAAGCTTGAGGTTATCATTTATGTAAGAATTGAATGCCTAAACTTAGGTAAAGTTTGGACTCTCTCTTTAGATGAAGCAAAACTAAAAATCTATACAAGGATAAAGCTGAAATATTAGTAGAGATAAGCAAGAAGCCAATTTCAATAAAATAACAATTGGATTGTGCAATATGTTAGTGACATTTTGGTTACCAGAGGGGAAGGTGGGTGGTGAGGTGATACGCAAAAAACCTGAAGGAGAATAAGAGGCACAAACTTCCAGTTATAAAATAAATCACAGTGATGTGACATACAGCATAAGGAATACAAACAACTAACATCATAATAATATCTAAATATATAAATGTTGAATATGTTTTACCCCTAAACTTGAATTAAAAAAAAATAACACCCCTTCAAGGCACTAAGGAACTTAGACCAAATGTGTTACTATGCTATGCCACTATGTCCTGGTCCACTTCAAGCTATAATTTATATGAGATGCATTCCAATGTAGAGTAATACAGAAACATTAATAGAGATAAGCAGAGATATTACGATAAGTGTGATTATCATACTAATACTAAAAGTAACTAAAAATGGAATTAATTTTACATACTTCAACATATTAATGTATTAGAAATTCAGATGCTGATTAACTCTCATTCTTACACTCCTTTATCTATTATATTAACAATATTTTTTCTTCTTCTTTAGGGTGATTCTGGGGGACCTCTAGTTATTGCACGTGATACAAACATCTGGTATCTTATTGGAATAGTAAGCTGGGGAATAGACTGTGGAAAAGAAAACAAGCCTGGAATTTATACAAAAGTGACTCGTTATCGGGACTGGATTAAATCTAAAACTAACATCTAATGCAACAATCATCTACCTCCAAAATGTAAATGTCATGTGTGGTCTAGTAAATTGTGTCTAGCGTGTGCTGCCATATATTCTGTCATCGAGTTCAAGATGCAACTAAGCATGATCTGAAAACTTTCCCCGTAAACAAGAGGAAAAAGTGGGTTTTCTTCCACATAAACTGAAGCACTGTGACCATGAACATAAAAGATATTATCAACTCCTCAAAAATCCAAGGTTGCTGCCAAGTATTTCTGATGACCACCTTGCTCACCTTTGGCCCTTTGACATGCTTCTCTTTAGAGTAATCCAGTAACTTAAACATTAAGTACCAAACGTCTAAGCATTCTCTGTGTTTTTCCCCTGACAGAGCACACTGCCCTCATCTGACTCCACCATTCTTACCTTCCTCATCATATGTCTCTCATTAAAATCTGTAGGTCCATATGGTAGACAAATCAAGGTAATTAGTTTTGGCCAATGCTATCACAAATGATGGAGGGGCACTAGATATGACACTGGGACTTAAGAGGTGGCACTACTGTGAGTCCTTCCCCCTTTGCCCTCAGATCCATATTTAACCTGTCTTTGGAACTTGGAAAGAGTCGTAGTTTTTATTTATCCCAACAAAGAAGATTTTAATCTCTTTAAACAACTACACTGATTTTTACTTTGGAATGATTACTAAATCCTTGGATCACACAGCAGGAGAACTGAAAATATTGCCTAGCACCGGGTTTTGTTTTAAACTTGTAAAAATGTTATTTGAGGTTCAGAAAATAGAGTTTCTTGGCCTTTTCACTGGGTAGGAGTGAGAAGAAGAGGCAATGACTCTTCTGAAAATGAAAAGGAAAGACTTTCCCTCAAAAAATGGGAGAAGTTCCAGTCTTGGTGTAAATTTACTTTTCAATTCTGTTTAATTGTCTCCCAAATCAGTTTATTTTTTAAACAGTTTTCTTTTTAATCAGTTTCAGAACAATTAAGGAACCCATAGAATGAGAAGTCAATATAAAGATATTCATAAATAACTTATACCAGAAGCCAATATAAAATTAGACATTTGTGGACAATTCAATACAAGATTTTGGGAAAGACCTTATTGTATAATATTTCAATTTTCTGTTAAAAAGTTAGCCACTCTTTGATGAGTGGTATTTGTGGATAATAGTCAAATAATCAAGAAAGCATCTTTAATATGGTTTAATTATTGTGATAAAATAGTCATTTTTAATATATTTAAATATATGTTTGTGGCACTGTACATGAAGGGTACCACAAAACTACCACACTGAAAAGTTGAACTGCCACAAAACTCAAAGTTTTTTTGTGCATCTAAACCTCTATTTTCTTCCCCTCCTCTTTTTATAATTAATTTAGTTAATGAAATAAGTACCAATGTTAAGATTTTTTTAGTTTTATATCAAGAGAGAATCTCTCTTTCTGCACATAATATTGTTATATATATTAAAATATATTTATGATGATAAAGTCAAACTTGTTCTCTTTGAATCATCATTATACAGCAAAGCTTCTCATCCTCACTACAACTGGCATTTTGTCAGGGATGAATCTTTGGGGGGCACAGACATGGAGGGTGGCAGCTACCCTCCACTTTGTGGAAGAGTTAGCAGCATTCTTTCTCTCTACACACTGGAGGCCAGCAGTAACCCCACCAAGCTGTAACAGACAAAAATGAATCCAGACATCACAAAATGTCCCCTGAGGGGCAAAGTCACCCTCAGTTAAGAACTATTGCCATGAGGCAATACTCAAAGGAAAAAAATCACTGTTAAAATCTTGCACCCATAATTCCCATATTGAGTTTGAGAATATCTTCTCCCCCTTTTTGTAATGCTGATGCATTGAGGATACTATGAGACCATCACGATCACACTTGTGTCTAGACCATTCTAGCCACATTAACATTATTTGGAACCTAAACCTGGCTAGAGGGAGGAAGCTTTTTGAAGGCTGAGCTGCAGTGGGCAATAATTCCTCTCTGTCCATCTATATCTTTACACAAAGTTATATATAGAGATAGATAGATAAATAGACAGATGAGAGATATAGAGAAATATACAGAGACCTATATATAGAGAGGTGTGTATGTGTGTGTATGTGTGTGTATATACATTCCTACAAAATGTCACCATATATACTCATCAGTATCTCTTCAAAATGCATAAATAGATACTACTTGAAACAGCATTTTGTATTTGGCTAAGGCAGAACAGTCCAGTCCATCATTCACCAACAGTGTAGAGTGCAGAAAAGTACATGGCCACACTATGCACTAAAAGCTGAACTGTCCAATATGGTAGCCACTAATCAGGTGGGCTATATAGATTCAAATTAATCTAAATTAAATACTAACAAAAATTCATTTTCTCAGTAATACTAATCTCATTTCAAACACAAAATAGCTACCTCTGGCACATTGGGCAGCACAGATATACATCATTTCTATCATCGCAGAAAGTTTCACTGGGCACTGACCTAGAACATTCAATGTAACTACTTACATTGGGACTTTCAACCTTTTTCATTTTATGGCACACATAGATTGCAAAAATTCCATGGCACATCAAAAATACATTACATTTTTTTTGCCAATCTGACAAAAATAGGTATAATTTTGATTCATTCATACCAAATGGCTATTGGGTTGCTGTTGTTATTTTTTTATTTGACAATTTAAGGGAAAAGAGTTCAGTGCCCCTAATTAAATAGTTAACTATTGCATGTTTTAAAAATTTTGTAGCACACCTGTTGAAAATTATTGACTTACGTAATCACTTATTCATCTAACAATTCTTGAGCCTCTCTGTGTCAGACATTGGGTATTCTATCTAGACACTGGGTACATAATTGTGTTACAAAGCAAAGCCCTCTTTTCAAAACCACATAAAAAGGTAAAAGTGTTTTTGATAACCACTACTGAAAGTAGCAAATCTCTGGTCCACTAGTGGAGAGGTGAAACTCTGTATGAGCTATAGCAGGCCCACCAGACACCCACAGGAAGACGGAAGTGGTCAGAAACCATCCTTCTGCCTTCCAAAGATCCCAGCAATTCCACAATTAATGGTATATCAAAGAATCAAAGAGTTATTTTGTGGCTTTTTTAACAAGCAGGGAATTTCTTATAATCCAAAAAGATATATTAATGACAACCAAAGCAAAGAGTATCAGGTAATGGAGAAATAATCAGTGACTTGGTCACAAAGTTGAAAATATCAAATGATGTTTTAAGCAAGAAGCCAACTCAAATAAAGAAGGATTGGACTGTGAAATCTGTAATGTAGTTTTGGTTGCCAGAAGAGAAAGACTAACAAGCAAAAAACATGAAGGGAAATAAGAGGCACAAACTTCCAGTTAAAAAACAGGTCACAGTAATTTAACATACAGCATAGGGAATACAGGCACTAATGTCCTGAAAATCTATAAATACATGAATTTAGAATAACTATATTATACACCTGAAACTAATATAATATGCATGTCAACTAAAGTTGAATTTAAAAAAAATAAATACATCCCTGCAAGGCACTAAGAAACTTAAACCAAATGTGCTACTATGCTGCCATCTCCTGGTCATTGTTATCTTTAAATTATATGTTATTGTCATCATTTCAAGCTATAATTTATATGAACTGTGTTCCAATGTAGACTAATACAAAGAAAAATCTGGTAATCTCTCCCAATTTTCTCCTAAGTTCATCAAAGTTTAAAGTTTTATATATCCTTTCATGTCGTTCTCTCTGTTTATAAAAATATAATCCATACACTTAGAAAGAGTTTACCCACTTTTTTTAAAAAATGGCATCATTTTATATGCACACACACATATATATGCATATATATGCATAGGATACTTGTTCCCTCCAAACAAACCCAGTCAGATAAATTATAGAAGAAACATGAATTCCAGGCCAGGAAATTATAATAAAAGTGAGAGACTAGCAGTCTGCACTCTCCTGAACTGGAATATGCAGGGAGGGTAGGCAGCTGAAGCCTGGAGTAGAATAGGAACACTTAAATGTTAAGTTTTACTCTCTTGTCCCCCTAGCAACCTGCCTTTCCTGATATTGCCTTGAGACAATGTTCTCTTGCTTTTCATATCAGAAACCAGTCACAGCAATCCAGACCAGAAATTTTGGAAGTATCAAGGCAGATACCTACTAAGGAGAAGAATTTCTAGGAAAGGTGACAACTAATCAGCTACTTTCATGTATTCTCTTCCTACCCTTGCTCCTCCAGACCTCCAGGGCCAGTGCTGTTTCCTCCCAGTGCAGCTTCACTTGAAGAACCTAGCTCTGTAGTTGCTCTTCCTATGGTCAGCCTTCACCCACAGGGAAGAGCCAACACTGAACTTCTTAGTTATGCTCAAGCCCCAATCTTCAGCTCCTCTAGTAGCTCTGATAGGTGGCAGGTCCTCTGGGACACCCCATAGAACATACCCCTGATGGGTCTTCCAGCTTCACACATCTTATCAATTCCATGTGCCTCAGCCTCTTTCTTTCTCCACTCTGTACCAGGACAAATAGGGCATTTCTGTTTCACTCAGTCTTGGCTATTGCTTCCTTCAGGCTAAGAGTCACCTTAGAAGCAAGTTTGCCTCATCTCCTTGGGTCCTTGCCAGTGTGTTAAATACCATATATCATGAAAGTCAATGAATTTTTATTTATTCAAATATCTTCCATTCAGCCCTCCTTCATCAGGCACTCCCAAAAGCCAAGGCCAGAAACGAGTATTCTTCTGTCGACACATACTCACTAATTTGTATAGCATTTTCAGTGCATGGTCTTCTTGCCCCCTTGCTGCTAGCATGTACTGTGCATTCCTAGCTGACTTACTGGCCTGGCTGTCAGTTGAAGAGGTGGGAACATCTCTTGTGGAGGCTCCTGTTGTCTTGCAGGAGAAAGGGCTTTGCAGCACCTTTCACCATGGAAGAAAGGGCTGGCCCTCACTAAAGAATAAGGGACTATTTCTGCAAGTTCTGAGTGTTCAGAACCAATATCCTCATGACATCCATCCACTTGTCTCCATCTTATACCTCAAGGTCTGAGGTTTTCCCAACCACGGCTCTCATCTAAGCATAGAAGATCTGCTTTGACTAAGCATTCTATTAGATTTTCAGCCTGATGCTTAGGTGTGTCTACTCTTCCTCTGTAGGAGATTAGGGCTTCTTTTTAACCTTCAACTGATTGCAAATAAGCCTCAGTTTCTCCTTTTCCCTATGCAGGGCAACAGCACATGTCAGCAGGAACCAGCCAACTCTACTGCATTTGTATGCACCTTTCCTTCTCCTTTTTCAGTGACTTGGACCATTGTACTTGCAGTGGTGTCCCCTCTACCAGAAAGTGTTTGCAGGTCACTGCTGGCGAAATCTTTAGTCAGTCAGCTACTACCTTATGACAGGGATTATCTGTGCCCCGAATGCCTCTTAAGCTGGTGTCCTCTTTACCCAATGGACAGTGAGGTGAGTTAGTGGGCCCTCAATTTTCTCGGAACACTCAGTCAGACCACAAGGTGGGATTTGAAGTAAAAGAGAAGAAATTTTGGTGAAGAAAATGGAACATATGCTAGAAGAGTCAAAAAGACCCTTCAGAACGCAGTTCATGTCTGACCCCTGTGCAGCAAGGAGGAGAGGAAGAAGAATCAGATAGGAAAACTCTCACATGGCAGTGCGGTTTCAAGAACATTTGGTCAGGCCTCCGGGGAGTCCTCGAATCAAAGTCACCCACCAGAGGAGTCCCACCTCTCCCAGGCATGAGACTGCCTTAACAACCCTGCTGTGCTTGGCCATGGCCTGGGAGAAGCCAGTAGGAAGCAGAGCTACAGTGTGAGTGCAGTGGGGAGCTCAGAGCACCACAGCTGGGGCCGTGTGCCAATGACATTCTCCAGAGCTGGAGAGCCCAGAGGCCCATTTCCATCACCCTCACAGCTGAGGGTTCCTGCCTAAAACTACACACAAAGGTAGACTCCAGAAATAAATTAGAGACACAAGTAAGAAGGAAAAAAAGAATATTTTTATATATTATACAGATCATATATACATATGATTGTCTTTGAGACTCAGGATAAGGAACAGATTGTTAAAGCCAACCATAAAGAGTATCAACTGTGAGGAAAAAGATAAAACGTGCATCTGACTAGTCACTGCTTCTGTTAGGTAAATAATATCCATAGAATGGGAAAATATATTTAATGTCCCATGACCCCCAAATTCTATGATTTCCTATATCATGAACAAGTGACTTTCAAATTATATTACAGTACATTTTCTTCAGATTACATTAGCTGGAAAAGTTTTAATTTTCCCATAAAATTTCAAGGGCAAACAAAAAATCATGAACATGGGTATTTTTCATTTGACGTGGGTTTAGCTCTGAGAATAGCAGAAGGAAAACACATTAAGTAACGTTGCCAGTCTCCACAGACTTCAGAATCAATGACCTACCTCTATTTAATTATTAAAGGATGGAGAAGGTTTTACTCAGTTTAAATACATTTCTCAAGGTTACTAGAGTGAGCAGTACAGAATTAATCTCATATTCTATGTTTCTCCTCAAACATAGGTTATCTCTATGCAAGATAACCAACCTAGATTTCATCTTTCAGGGCTGCAGGCAGTAAAAAGATTTAGTACCTTAATCATTTGATTTAAATAGACTCTTGTATTGTAAAACTTATACTTGTAACTAACTGCAAGATCATTTTTGATTAAAACAAGTGCATTAACACACCCCCTTCTTCTATTTAATTAAAATTATGGACAACAATTTAATTTAAAATTAAATTAAAAATTAAAAGTATGAGAGTTATGCCCATGATATTCCTAGATTAGTATCCAAGCCATGCTCTTTCTTTTGCAGGGAGCAGAATAAACAGTCTCCTTCTAAACCTCCAGGACAATAGCTTTCACAAAAAAACAATTCTCAGCAGATACAGAGATGCTAGCAAGTGGGATTCCAAGTATGCTCTGCTCACTTCAACCAGAACTACTTCAGTGTGATTTCTTTCACGTATTTAGTTTCAGCATACAATTCAGTTAGAATAAATGGTTCCATGGCTTCACCCATTTCCACCTCAAACAACTTCTCTAATTCATTGTTTCAGAAAGACATTTGTTATATTTTGTGACCCAGTTTAATAGAAACAAGAAAAGAGCTGGGGTATAGATTCTTGTGTAAAATGGAGGGAAATGTAAAAATAATCAATGTAGATCATGATAATTCAATGGACAGGGGAGACACAAAAATGGATAGAAGGGAATTAAAGAACAGTATTTTATATTAGTATATTGAATTTGAGTTGTCAGAAACAGATTAACATAGAACTACTCTAGGAGCCAGACATTTAACACACTAGAAAAATGACAAATGTATTCAAAGATTTGTGGGTAAAATGCACCAGTGATATTTGGATCTGTGGCAGTACATTAGAAAATATGGGGGGCAACATTCATGATATTGAATTCAGCAATTATTTCTTGGCTATGACAAAATGAGAGACAACAAAAGAAAAAGAGATAAATTGGATTTTATCAAAATTGAAAATGTTTCTGCAGTAGAGGAGACTATCAACAGAGCAAAAGGCAACCCATGGAATGAAAGAAAATATTTTCAAATTATATATCTGATAAGGAATTGATAGCCAGAATATCTAAAGAATTTCTGCAACTCAACAACTAAAAAACAAACACCCAAATTTACAAATGAGCAAAGTATTTGAATAGATATTTCTCCAAAGAAGATATACCAATAACAGTAAGCATATGATGTGATGCTCAACATCACTAATCATTACATAAATGCACACCAACACTACAATGAGATACCATTTCATAGCCACTAGGATAGGAAAAAAATACCCTGAAAATAAGTGTTGGCAAAGATGTGGAGAAAATGCAACCCTGTACATCTATTGCTGGTGGAAACGTAAGATAGTATAACTGCTTTGGAAGTGGTATGGCAGTGCCTTAGCTCATTCTGGCTGCCATAACAAAAACACCATGGACTGGGTGGCTTAAACAGCAAAAAATCTATTACTCACATTATGAAGTCTGGGACGATCAAGATCCAGGTGCTTGCAGATTTGGTGTCTGGTGAGATCCTGCTTCTTGGTTTACAGATGGCCGTCTTCTTGCTGTGATTGCACCTGGAAGAAGTGACAAGAGAGCTCTCTGGGGTCTCTTTCAATAGGGCATTAGTCCCATTCATGAGAGCTCCACTCTCATGACCTGATCATCTTCCAATATCACATTGAGGGTGCTCTAATGCCATCACAGTGAAGGTTAGGATTTCAATATATGAACTTTGAGGAGAAATATTTAGTTTATACAGGTGGCTCCTCCAAACATTAAGCATAGTGATACCATGTGAAACAATAATTCCACTTCAGGGTATCTAACCAAAAGAATTGAAAGCAGGAACCAATGTTCACAGCAGCATTATTCTCAATAGCCAAAAGGTGGAAGCAACTGAAGAGGTGATCAACAGATCAATGGATGAACAAAATGTATATATTCATACAATGAAATATTATTCTGCTGTAACATAGAAGGAAATTCTGGCATATGCTACAACATCTATGAACCTTGAGGACATTATGATAAGTGAAGTAAGCCAGGACCAAAAGACTTATTGTATAAGGTACCTAGACTAGTTAAATTAATAGGACCAGATAATAGAATGGTGGTTTCCAGGGACTGGGGGAAGGGGACATTGGGAGTTAATGTGTAATGGGTACAGAGTCCTAGTTTGGGGAGATGAAGACATCCTGGAGATGAATGATGGTGATGGTTGCAGAACAATGTGAACGTGAGGGAACATAGAGAGAAGAGGACAAACAGCCACCATGTCAAGACTGACACAGAGACTGGAGTGTGCAGATACAAGCTAAGGAACTCCTGGAGCCACCAGAACCAGAAGAGACAAAGGAGCCTTTGCAAGGAGTGTAATACTGCTGACACCTTAATTTCAGACATCTGGTCTCCTGAACTGTGAAAGAATATATGTCTGTGTTTTAAGCTCCTAGATTTATAGTAATTTGTTACAGCAGCCTCAGGAACCTAATACATTATGTATGAAGAAAGGTCATCCGTTAAGAGTGAGAGAGTAGAAGAGTAGCTAAAAGGGGTGGCAGAAAGAACAAAGGTGAGAATTGCCCAGGAGTGTGGGAAAGTCAGTGGCCTGGAAACCTATAAAATGATTGCCTACAGCATTAGGAGCTACTTTGGGATCATAAACAGGAATTTAAAATTAGGCCAATCAGTTTGTGTGATTTTCTACAGATCTGTTTACCTGCATAAGCATACAGGCAAAGTCATAGAAATTTAGATTTATTCAAGGTTATCTTTTCATCGAGTAAGTATAAAGTGAAAGAGAGGTAAAGGAGTTGACAATATATGTAAAGACAAAATTTTAATGATTGCATTCTTTTTAACTACTCTAATCTCCATGTACCTAAAACATACCCTGGTACATCAGAGGAACAGAGCAAATATCTGTTTAATGCATTACTTAATGGCACAATATTTACCATATTAGGCTGCTCTGGAATAAATATAATACAGTGGAATCTCAGCTACTATGTGCTATGGCTCCTAAGCTAGGTGATGCTTTTCACTTGTTCTTTTCCTACATGACAATGTCTGAAAGTTGGCAAGTACCACTTATTTGCAATCATTATAATTTCATTTGTTTTTCTATTTTGATTACGTACATGACAGAATTTACAATCAGTAAAATTCATCCTTTTTAGTGAATAGTTTTATGAGTTTTGACAAACACATACAGCCTACCTCCACCACCACAAAATAACATTTTCATTATTTCTTGTAGTGAATGCCTCCCTTCTGCCATCAGATTTTGGCAGCTCTGATCTGTTTTTGTCCTTATAAGCTGTGCCTATTCTAGAATATCATATTAACGGAATCATGCAATATGTAGCATTTTGAGTCTAGATTCTTTTGCTCAGCATAACCCCTTTGAGGTAATCTCATTTGATTTTCATATGCATTACTATTATCAAAGGAGGAAAATTATATTCAGAAAGTTAATTAACTTACTCAGAGCTATAGTTAGTGACAGTCAGAAATTTGGTTCCAGTTTTATTTGTTTCAAAGTTGTATATTTCATATTTGCTATGCCATATTGCCTTCTGTTAGCCAATGGCTCATTAAATCTTCACCACCAATTCTTGAATTTACCTTTATATTCAGTGATTTAATCCTCTACCCTACTGTAAACAAAGACCAGAAAGCTTTGAAGACAGAGACATCAGGGCCACCAGATGAGTTCTAAGCAAACTTCCTGTCATGTGCAGCCATGCTGACATTCAGTGCAGTTACGATGTTATTTTAACACCATTCAAAACTTAGTTCTTACATATACCACACAGCGTGGTAGCATTTAACATGTACACGTTCACTTAATTCTTACAATAGCCTGGAAAACTATTATCAATTCCATGTACAGAGGAGGGGGCTAAGGGGCAGAAGTGCCAACCAGCTGTGGTGTGGGGAGCCAGGATTTCCAGACAGCTATAATTCCCTCTAAAGTTCGAGCTTTGGAAAGAAACCAGGCCTTTTGCCACCTGCAGTGGAAGCTGCCATTTAGGACCAGATCATGTGCAAGGCCGTTCAAATACATTATGTCATTTCATTCTCACAAAAGTTCTGCTCACAAATGGTATCAGCTCATTCATACAGGAGGGAACGTGCTCAAAGGGTTGAAGTAGCCTATGCAGGTTTATCTATCAGAAGTCAGAATTTCATTCTAAATCTATGTCTCTTTTCACTATTCCATGCAGCTCTGTGAAAAAAAAAAAAAAGAAAAAAGATGGAAGGGAGGTGAAAGGAAAGAAAGGGAAGGGAAGAAGGTAGATATGTATGCTCCTTCCTCATTAGTTCAATCATATGAGCTTCACTAAGGGTTTCTCTGTTAAACTGTAGCTAAGAAAATATATGCATATAAACTAAAATTATTACCTAAATTTCTGTAGTGCTTCCACTGCACAGGCTACTAAGCTAAGCATTTTACATATGTTAACACATTTACATTTCAAAAAGCCCTACAAGGTAGTCACTATTATTTATTTATTTATTTATTATTTTATTTTATTGTTGTTCTATTACAGTTGTTCCAATTTTTCCCTGTTGCTCTCCCCTGCTCCATCTCCCCCCATTCCCACAGTCAATCCCCACCCTGTTGTGCATATCCATGGGTCATACATACATGTTCTTCGACTAGACTCTTCTCCTTTTTGCTCCCCTTATCCTCCTCCCCCTCCTCTCTGGTCACTGTCAGTCTGTTCCCTCTTTCCATGCCTCTGGTTCTATCCTGCTCATTTGTTCACTTTGTTCATTATGTTCCTCTTATAGGTAAGATCATATGGTATTTGTCTTCGACCATCTGGTTTATTTCACTTAGCATAATACTCTCCAGTTCCATCCATGCTGTCTCAAAGAGTAGGAGGTCCTTCTTTCCTTCTGCTGTGTAGTATTCCATTATGTAAATGTATCACAGTTTTTCTTGTGTAAATGTCCACTCATTTACTGATGGGCACCTAGGCTGTTTCTAGCACTTGGCTATTATAAATTGTGCTGCTATGAACATTGGGATACATAAGTTCTTTTGAATTGGCATTTCAGGATTCTTAGGGTATAATCCCAGCTGTGGAATCACTGGGCCAAAAGGCAGTTTCATTTTTAGTTTTTTGAGGAAATTCCATACTATTTTCCAGAGATGCTGCACCATTCTGCATTCCCACCAACAGTGTACTAGGGTTCCCTTTTCTCCACAGCCTCACCAGCACTTGTTTATTGATTTGTTAATGATGGCTATTCTGATGGGTGTGAGGTAGTATATGATTGTGGTTTTAATTTTCATTTCCCTGATAACTAGTGGTGCTCAGCATCCTTTCATATATCTATGAGTCCTCTGTATATCTTCCTTGAAGAAGTGTCTATTCAGGTCCTTTGCCCACTTTTCAATTGGATTTTTGTCTTCCTAGTATTGAGTCATATGAATTATTTATATATTTTGGAGATCAAACCTGCATCTGAGGGATCATTGGTAAATGTGTTTTCCCATATAGGTGGTTCCTTTTTCATTTTTCTGATGTTTTCTTTGGCTGTGCAGAAGTTTTTAATTTGATGTAGTCCCATTTTTTTATTCTGTCTTTTATTTCTCTTTCCTTGGAGGATGCATTGGCAAAAATATTGCTGCACGGGATATCTGAAATTTTACCACCTGTCTTCCCCTAGGACTTTTATGGTGTCATGACTTATATTTAAGTCTTTTATCCATCTTGAGTTTATTCTGGTGTATGGTGTAAGTTGATGGTCTACTTACATTTTTTTACAAGTACCTGTCCAGATCTCCCAACACCATTTATTGAAGAGGCTATTTTTACTCCATTTTATGTTCCTGCCACCTTTGTCAAATATTAATTGACCATAGAGACTTGGGTTTATTTCTGGGTTCTGTATTCTCAGATCTATGTGTCTGTTCTTATGCCAGTACTAAGCTGTTTTGTTTACAGTGGCCTTGTAATATAGTTTGATGCATTATGATCCCTCCTACTTTGTTCTTCTTTCTCAAAATTGCTGAGGCTATTCAGGGTTGTTTTTCATTCCATATAAATTTTTGTACTATTTGTTCTATCTAAATCTGTAAAATATATCATTAGTATTTTAATAGGGATTGCATTGAATCTATAAATTGCTTTGTGTAATATGGACATTTTAATGACATTAATTCTTCCAATCCATGAACTAGTACATGCTTCCATTTATTTGTATCTTCCTTGATTTCTTTCTTTAGTGTTTTGTAGTTTTCTGAGTACAGACCTTTTACTTCCTTGGTTAAGTTTATTCCTAGGTACTTTATTTTTCTTGTTGCTTTAGTAAATGGGATTCTCCCCCCCCCCCAGTTTCTGTTTCTGATATTTCATTGTTTGTGTACAAAAATGCCTTCAATTTCACACTAATTGACTTTGTATCCCACCGTTTTTCCAAATTCACTTATTAGGTTGAATAGTATTCAGTGGAGCCTATAGGGTTTTCTGTGTACATTATCATGTCATCTTCAAATAATGACAGTTTTACTTCCTCCTTTCCAATATGGATGCCTTTTATTTCTTTTTCTTGTCAGGTCGCTGTGGCTAGAACTTCCAAAACTATGTTGAATAAAGGTGGTGAAAACAAACACATTTGTTTTGATCCTAATCTTAGGGGGAACGCTTTTAGTTTTTGCCTGTTGAGCATAATGTTAGCTGTAGGTTTCTCATATATGGCCTTTATTATGTTGAAGTATGCTCCCTCTACTCCCACTTCGCTGAGTGTTTTTGTCATAAATGGCCACTGTAATTTATCAAATGCTTTTTCAGCATCTATTGGTATGATCATGTGACTTTTGTCTTTCATTTTATTTATATGATGCTTTACACTTATTGATTTACAAATATTATACCATGCTTGCATCCCTGGGATGAATCCCAGTTGATCATGGTGTATCATCTTTTTAATATATTGCTAGATCCAGTTTGCCAATATTTTATTGAGAATTTTAGCATCTGTGTTCATCAGCGATATCGGCTTGTAGTTTTCTTTCTTTGTTGTGTCTTTACATGGTTTTTGAATTAGGATAACACTGGCTTCATAAAAAGAGTTTTGGAGTCTTCCCTCTACTTGAAATTTTTGGAATAGTTTGAAAAGGATAGGAGTCAGCACTTCCCTAAATGTTTGGTAAAATTCACCTGTGAAGTCATCTGGTCCAGGGCTTTTATGTGCCAAGAGATTTTTGATTACTGCTTCAATTTCACTAGTTGTTATCAGTCTATTCAGGCTTTCTGCTTCTTTTTGATTCAGTTTTGGAGTATTATACGGCTCTAGAAATTTTTCCATTTCACCCAGGTTATCAAATTTCTTGGCATATATTTGTTCATAGTAATTTTTTTTTTACAATTCTTTGTATTTCTGTGGCATTGGTTGTAATTTCTCCTCTTTTGTTTATAATTTTATTTATTTGGGTCCTCTAGTGACTAGTATTTATATATTACAGATGGCTAAGATTTGAATTCTGGTACTCTGATTCTGAGATTTTATCCATTTAAAACACTATGCATTATAAACATTATTTCAAATGTACTTTCCTTAAGTGTTAGAAGCAATGACTGCTGAAAATATTTATTTGAAGCAGTTTCACTTTAAATGGGTACAATGAGTAAGTTGAAAAATTATAATCAAATCTGAACAGTATGTTCACACTTCATGTGGCTGTCAAAAGAATAAGGTAGAACTGTATTTCCTAACATAGAAAGATCTTCAAAATAAGAATATACCCTAAGAATCCTGAAACACAAATTCAAAAGAACCTATGTATCCCAATGTTCATAGCAGCACAATTTACAATAGTCAAGTGCTAGAAGCAACCTACGTGCCCATCAGTAAATGAGTGGATCAAAAAACTGTGGTATATTTACATGATGGAATACTATGCAGCAGAAAGAAAGAAGGACCTCCTACCCTTCATGACAACATGGATGGAACTGGAGAATGTTATGCTAAGTGAAGTAGGCTAGGCAGTGAAAGACAAATACCATATAACCTCACCTTTAACTGGAACATAATCAACAAAACAAACAAGGAAACAAAATATAACAAGAGACATTGAAATTAAGAACAATTAACAATAGCCAGAGGGGAGGGAGGACGGGACAGTGCGGGGAAGAGTTTTCAGGAACTACTATAAAGGACACACGGACAAAACTAAGGGGGGAGGGTGGAAGCAAGGGAGGGAAGTGGGATTGGCTGGGGTGGGGGAGCAGTGGGGGGTAATGCAGACAACTGTAATTGAACAATAAAGTAATAAAAATAAAAAGTAAAAAAATAAAAAAGAACAAATTGACAGTAACCAGAGGGGTGGGGGAGGGAGATAAAGGGGGAATGAAGGGAAAGGGTTGTCAAGGAACATGTATAAAAGACCCATGGACAAAGCCAAACAAAAAAAGGATTGAGGGTGGGAGGTGGGGGTGGGGGTCAAGTGATGGTGGGAAAATGTAGACAACTGTACATGAACAATAAAATTTTTTTAAATAAAAATAAAAATATTAAGTAAAAAAGCTGCAAAAAATGTGTGCAATATGCTACTGTTCAATTAATATCCATGTGTTTTTATAGATATAAGTATGTGTGTGTAAATACTTGTTATGCTCTATAAAAAGATGGACCATTTTAGGACAAGATTAAACAGAGCTTCAGTCTCATTGAAACTAATGTTTAAATATTTGCAAAAAGCAGGTATTTGTTATTTGTCTAATTGAAAATATTATTTCTTCCTCTGATGTCTTTTTGTTCTCTTTATTCTGTCTCTCTCCATATATAGAGAGACATGTAATATATGTGTAACATATGTAACATAAATGTAAATTATAATATATATTTATTACTTGTCATTTTGGGAAAAATTTGATTTAATATAAATGTATTTATGTGTTCTCTCAGAAATAGGTATTTTTAGAAGAAAAATAATATATATTAATAAATTCACATACCCCTGTGATACATGAAGGTAGTTGTTTTTCAACCAAAAAGTTTAAAGAGCATGTCTTGAGTGAATATAGATTTTAAGGATATCTGGTTGATTTCATTCAGAACTTTTATGTGAAGGCTTCTTTAAGATATCTGTATACCTACCAATAATCTTCTTTAAACTCTTAATCCTAGTGCATTCCTTAGGTATTTCTCATGCAAGTCCTTGCAACCAGTTTTTTCTCCTTTGATGAAATTAGTCAATACTAGAAAAGGTTATTGCTTTCTTGTTGGAACTATGCTATGTCTGAGCTGTTTTCTTTGAGCTATTCTATAGGTTGAGGTTTTTCTGTTCAGACTTGTCAAACTAGTTTCATTTCAGCTACTTGTAATTTGTTTCCTTATTTCTTCTAGCTGTAGAACTTTAATATATCTAGAGATGATAGTTGATTAGAAAGACAAGTTCAGTGGGTGCATGCTTCCGAGATCATAGTTTTTCTCCTGTAGATGATGTATCGGTAAGTTCAGTTTTGTTTTGTAAATGGCTTGTTTGTTCTACTCTCTGTCAATGGCTACTTCTAGTGCATTGGGCAACTGCTTGGGAGGTGTCCTCAGTGGATTCAATCTGTACTAGATTTTGTGAGATTTCTGGAATTATTATAGCAGATGGATTACTATCTGTATTTAAAATCAATATTTTATACTAAAAAGATCGTTGTTAGCATTATTTCATGTTGCCAATTTCAATAACTGGGATCTTAGAAGTTAATGAAAACTATATTACATCGCATCCTGATTGATTCTGAATTGGTGGGGAGATGAACGGCGTTCATTATTTTTAAAAAGGCTGTTAGCAATCGGACTACATGTAGCTTCTTCATGGCACTTCCCCTTCAGCTGCTTTTTCTTGTACCTTAAAGACAGTCCGTGGGAAGTAATGCTGACTGGGTGGTCAACAGCCATGGAGATACCTGCCTTTATCACAGAAATGTTGGGACCCTGGGGAGAGAAAAAAACAAAACAAAACAGGAGATCCAGATTGGGGAAAACATGTCTATTCTCTAAAAATATTTTCTATTCAAAATTAGAAAAAAAAAGAAAACTGATTTATTTCAAGGTTTTTGTTTTTTAAGTTGGGTTTGCTACATGCAAAGGACGAGGAAAAAATAAAATTTCTTGACATAATTTTATATACAAATAAAATAGAGATTTTAAACATCCATGATGACAATAATACTTCACCATTAGTTAGATTTATGCCATTTTTGAAACATATTTATTTGTGTTGTTTCATTTAGTAGCCAGGACATCCTTGTGAGATCAGTAGAACAGGTATTGTTAACTCCCATTTTTAACTGAGAAATCTGAGGGAAACAGAAGTGAAGGGACCTGGCCAGGTCCACAGAGATGTGTAATGACAGAATCAGAGAGCCACAATGCACAACTCAAGCCCAGGCTTCCTGAACTCTTGCAAGTGTTCATCCTGGAAAATTTCAGCTCCTTAGTGAGCACACAGTAATTGTCAAAGTGTCTCTGATATCCTTAGAAAGGGTCTAGAATGTTTCACATATAATTAGCACTCTATAAATATTTGGTAAACAAATGAGTAAACAAATGTAAATGTCCAGCATTAATGTTTTGCTTACTAAAATTCATTGATTTTTGAAAATGTATACTCTGTGTTTATGGAAATTATGAAGTTATAAAGGAATAGTTTCAACCTTTCAGATTTCACATTCCCCAAATTACTCTTTTAAAAATATAAAGTCTCATGATTATAGACATGAAAAGTCATCTTTTCTAATGAACACTTGTGCTTATTAGAATGTTTTCAGTTTTAGGGAAGCACATTATAGAATGATATTGGAAACCAATGTTATTAAAGGACATCCATGACATTTGTTGGTAAAGAAAGGGAACAGACAGTAGGGAATACCAAATGTTTATAGTTCCTTTAAGATAAATTCAAGGAACATTAATGCAGGGTTTAGAGGATTTGCAGGAGGTGGCAGTTCATACTAACAGGTTGATTTAAGGACTGAGGCAAAGCAAATCCTTATAATTACCAATATCCCCAAGTTTTCAAAAGTTTATGTTACAGCACTTCACTTTTATAAAAAATTTACATTAGTACTTGTTTTTGTTAACTGAAAGAAACCCAAAGAAGATTTTCGCTTTTACAAAAAAATTTTAAAAAGGTGAAAAATGAAAACATTCAGTGTTTGATTTTCAGTGAGCCATGACAGAGGCAGTCTGCAACCCAAGCAGCAAGGGTGACACCATCAAGCTCAACGTACTTCACACAGGCTGTGTATTTATCACCATCATTCCTGCCTTACTACCTGTTAGTGTTAGTTCAGGTTTTATGTGCCAAATGGCACAATTTTATAGGTTATTTTGAGGTCTGGGAGTGCTCAAAATGTTATATTATAAATTAATAAGTGCTTCTTCACTTTATGCCATTGCAGCGTACAAAAGCTTCCGTAGGAATACCCTACTTCTGGGGCGGGAAGGGGGCGGGGGGGGGGAACCAGTGCTAAGACACCCTATGGCTCACCTACATTAATTCTACAACACATTCCGCAGTCATCCATCCTCACCATTCCTACTTCTCTATTCACAGAAAACACAACGCATAACCCTTGTCAAAATACACTTGATTTTTATCTTTGCTGTTTTTACTATATTGAACCTTAGATCTCTTCTCTGTGGGTTTAGTGGCCCTCTTCTCTACATCTCAGAGATGTCTTCAGTGTTTGCACCTTGCTGTGAGCATCTATTTACATTTGTCTTTAGCAGTATCCATCCCCCTACCTTCCACAGAAATGTATTAACTGGGTGAATCGCTCACTTAAAATCTCAGTTATTTCTCTTGTAAAAGATAAAATACCAAATGACTTCATCTGACATTGTTGTCCTTTTCCCAGAAGTCTGCATCTCTCCCTTTTTTTATAGTTTATTATTTTTGGCATTGCTTAATGAATGTAAAAATTAGGTTTCTCCTCTCTATTATCATCCTTTAGAGAAAAAGATAGTCCTGGGAAAGTCTTTGCAAACATTCATGTTTCTTATTCTAATTTCATTCTGAACACTCACTTTAATCAACTTGTCAATTTGCTAAGTCCATTCTCTAACATAGTCAGAAACTCTATCCCCAAAGCTGAAATCAAAACAGCAAAGTAAAACCTTCAGGTTTTTTACTAATTACTAAACTTTGTATAAATTATCAATTAAATTTTACTGTTTGACTAGTTTTCAGCAAACTCATAGTGCTTACTATGTGCTACATTATAACTGCTCATTTAATTCTCATAACAATCCTATGATTATGTACTATTTTTATCTTCATTTTATAAATGAAAAAGTAACTAGTGCTACATTACCACAGGCTAATGAAGTGGAAGATTTGAGATTTGAGGCAGCCTGGAAACAGAGCTTAACTATTAAGATATTTTTCTTTTGTTGTTGTGGTCTTTTGATAATTTTCAAGAAAAATAACTGGCTTTTAATTTAAAATTTGAGTAAAAGGTTATTGTTAGTAGTTACTCAGTACTCCACAAGCTGCAGCAACAATCACATGAGATAACCCATAGGAGAACTCCTGACCCAAAGGAGATTTTGATACGTGCTAGAGTCCTTCCTCTCTCACTTCATTGCCTCCCATCTCTGGGTAGTATTTACTGCCACTGTTTTCAGGTGAGAAAATTGAAATTCAGAGGGGTTTCATACATTTCTCAAGGTACATGTTAAAGAGTTACAGGCAGGGAATGTAGCCAAACCCTTCTACCCTACCTGAAAGGCAGGGCCATCTGCAACACAGGATGCCTACAGATTTGTCTAGGCAAGCGAAGATTTAAAGGAATTTTTTAATCTTTATTTTAGAAAAAGTCTCTGTGTTTTTCTTTACTTTCACACTAACTACCATGCTCACAACACTCCTGACATCACTTGTGTGGGGATTTTCCCCAAGCAGTTCTCCAGCACCAGCTGTCCCATAATTCAGTTCAATTCTGACACTAACCAGAGTTAGCAGGGATCCCATAGGTTAAGGTCACTGTCCCATAAGACTGCTCTTGCCCCACTTCAGATGCCAATAGAGAGTCCAGGCTGTTATCTGTATTTCTGACAACTGGCTATAAATCAGGGTTTCCCACAATGTCCTCCCCAGACTTGATTAATTTGCTAGGGTGGCTCACAGAACTCAAGAAAACAGTTTACCTACTATGATAGATTACCAGATAACTACAAAGAATGTTAAAGGATACAAATGAACAGCCAGGTGATGGGATAACACACAGAGGTCCAGAGTGGTCTTGAATACAGGAAATACTGTTCTTGAGGAGCTGGATTGCACCCCGTCCCAATATATAGATGTGTTCATCAACCCAAAAGCTCCCAGAATCCGATACTATCGGCATTTTTATAGAGGCTTCATCACATAGGAGTGATCAATTATTAACTCTTCAGCCCTTCTTCTCTTCCCAAAAATAAGGGGTGGGGTTGGAGCTGAAAAATTCCAAGTTTCTAATCATGGCTTAGTTTTTTTGGCGACTAGCACCCATCCTGAATCTATTCGGGGTCCCCGCCAGAGTTACCTCATCAGAACAAAAGACCTCTCTATTACCAGGAAATTCCAAGGGACTTAGGAGGAGGGAGAAGGGAATCCTAACTTTTTGAAAATTTGTGAAAATTTAAAGCCAGTGGAAAAGAAGGATATGTGAAAGTGGAAACAAATTCGAAACTTACCCACAATGAAGATGGGTAGCCTCTCTGATCAGTAAAATAAACTTCACTTCATAAAACTCTTCAGTTGCAATTTTAAAAGACTTTATTTATTTATTTTTAGAGAGAGGGAAAGGGAAGGAGAGGTAAAGGGAGAGAAACATCGATATGTGGTTGACTCTTGTGCACACCCCACGAGGGACCCAGCCTGCAAACCATGCATGTGCCCTAACTGGGAATCAAACCAGTGACCTTTTGGTTCAAAGTCCAGCGTTCAATCCACTGAGCTACACCTGCCAGGGTTCACTTGCTTTTTTAATTTTTATTTTTCTTAAATTTATTTGATAATATTGATTAATCAAATTATATAGGTTTCAAATTTGCTTTTTTTAATTTTTATTTTTCTTAAATTTATTTGATAATATTGATTAATCAAATTATATATACAAGTGTATAATTTTTTTTGACTGTACAATTCTATAGTGCATCACCTCTATATTGAATTGGGTTTTTACCACCCAAATTCAGGTCTTTTTCCCTCACTATATATTTGACTCCTTTCACCCTTTATTACCCACTGCATCCCCTTCCCTCTGATAACTACCATGCTATTGTTGAGACTATGAGTTTTTGTTTGTCTTATTTATTCATTTGTTGCTTTCATTTTTATATCACACATATCAATGAAGTCATATGGTTCTTGTTTTCTGTCTGACTCATTCATTTAGCAGGATCCATTCATGTTGTTGAAACTGACAGTATTTCATCTCTTCTTATGGCTAAGTAGTATTTCATTGTATATATGCACCACATCATATTTATCCAATCATCTATAGAAGGACACTGCCGTTACTTCCATGTCTTGGCCACAGTGAACAGGGCTGCAATGATCATAGGGGTACATATATCTTTGCAAATAAATGTTTTCAAATTTTCTGGGTAGATGCTGCCTTCACTAGCATTAGGAACATGGAAATCAAAACTACAATGAGGTACCAACTAACAATGGCTATTATCAACAAGGCAAATGGTAACAAGTGTTGGAGAGGTTGTGCAGAAAAAGAAATCCTCATTCATTGTTGGTGGGAATGTAAACTGCTACAGCTACCATGGACAACAGTATGGAGTTTACTCAAAAAATTAAGAATGGAATTTCCATATGACCTGAAACCCCTCTTCTGGGTATCTATTCACTTGCTTTTTATGCTGCTTGAAATGTCATACATTATTCCTTTGGATTAACAGGAAGCTTGTTCTAAAAAAAATTAAAAAATTACTCTCTAAAGGAAGTTTGATATCACAGAGAAAAATGAGCTTCTGAGTGCTAGTGACCAAGATTAGGTTCTAATTCCACATGACGACTGTGTGAATTGAGCAAGTTGTTGCCTGTAAAATGAAGATAAATAGTGCTACTTGATGAGAGTGTTTGGAAGATGAAATGTTATAGTATAGCAACAACTCGTACAAAGTGAGTACTTATTAATGGTAGCTCTTGTTCTTGTCAACTTTAGTATGAAATGATCATTCTAAAGTAGTTACAGAGCATCCAGACAGATATTCACATATTAGGCCCCCACAATAGGATGCTTTTCTGTAACAAATGATTGACTTCAGTGGCTCAGTGGGAATGATAATTTTCACCGGTAAAAGGAGAGTTTGGCACTTTGGTTCTCTAAGAACTTTCCTCTAGGGATGTTCTCCAGGTTGAAAAAGAGAAATGGTTTTCTGCATCAAATGGCTCCCAGGAATTTATGCATTTAGCACCTTTGTCCAATTACATTAGGAGTTAAATAGATGTTTAGGTTGGCCTGGAAAACCAATAATTTCTTTTTAAATCCGTTAATATATTTTAAACTTCAAAAACTGTCTTTATGAATGAAGAGTTATGGGAATATAACCTATCTTTAAATCAGCATTTGTAAAACAATCACATTTATCTACATTTGCATAATGATAACATGTATCTACAAGAAAGAAGAAAAATAATCCTGAAAAAGGAAAGATTAGACCTTGTAGGTAAAATTATAAAGGGCACATGGTGGACTCTGCAGTGAGCCAGAGTGGCTGCCTTCAGGGAAGGCCTTTCTAGAAAAAGGTAGATCCATTAGGAGCAGGAGAACATTTTGCTTATTCAAGTCATCTTTGAATTCACATGTAAGGGAGTCTCAGCCTAAAGCTTGGTTGCTGAGGACATGGATATCCCAACTCTGATCATTAATAATTCATACTGCTCTATATATTCTTTAATAGTTAAAGGTTTCAGAAAGTGAAGTCACAAAAATATTCAAATTATTACCATGTTTACATTGACAACATCTTTGGAAAAATCAGGCCAAGAATATACTGAATAATCAAGCTTAATGAAGTTGTAACAGATATGAAAAATTGGATTTCATGAATGCAGAGTGCCAATTAGGTCGTGGTGAGGGATTAATTTTATCTTTCTTACCATTTTAATTTCCAAGAGTTCACTTTGTACTTCCCCAAAATATTGCTTGAAAGAAAATTGCATAGACTTCTAATAATTGTGTGTTATCATACAATTTCATTTTAATAAAACAGTTTTCTACCACCCTCACAATTACTAGAGAAAATTTACATGTCACATGCTTTTTTTTTAAGGCTATAGATTTCTGTTCACTTTTATGAAAGTCATTGTATATTGTGATAAAATTCTAGGACTGAACACCATATTCCCATCACTTGGTGTATATATTCCTTCTCTCAGTTATTTGAACACTAACCTAGGTGCTGCTGTGAAGGGATTTTGCAGTATAATTAAGGTTTAAATCAGTGGATTTTAAGATGAGGAAATTATCCTTGGTGGGCCTAACCTAATCAGGCGATACCTTTGAAAAGAACAAGGCTCTACCTGGAGAGAAATTCAGAACATGAGAGAGACTTAAGAAGAGAGGTTAACCACTGATGGCTTTGAAAATGGAGTGGGCCACATGGCAAACAGACAAATTTAGGGTTCCTAAAACTCCTTCATCCTAGCTTTTGTCCTTTGTTTCTTTTTGTGCTTCTGAAGGACTTAGAGACGTACTGATAAGGTTCTCTGAGGAAATGAATGGTCAAGTAAATGAAGAATTAGTGAGTGACTAAGTGAATATATAAATAACAAAAATATTTAAAAATTAAAATGCCATCGATGAAGACGCAGTATGGTACAGAGAAAAAATTGTATCCTAGGAATGAGAAGGCATGAATGTAAGGTTACTGCTGGTTCTATTATGTTGGGGAAATCACTTATTCATCTCTTGCCCTGTTTTCTCATCTAGAAAATGCATTAAACTGTACTAAATAGGATTTAAATTCTCCTTCACTTTTGAATTTTTAGGTTTTAAGCCATTTAAGAGACTAAGTAACCTTGCTCTCCATGGAGCTTCTGCTTCTAGCTTCTAACTCCTTAGCTCTTGTCCTCCAGAGGACACACTGCCTTCTGCAGCCAATTAGAAAAATAAAAGATAAAAAGTAAATGAGAAAACAGATTTCAAAGCACTTTGTAAACTCTAAAAGGATAGAAAGATAAAAGAGACTTTTTTAAAGCATTGGAGGAAGAAAGAAGGGTCCTTTTCAAGCATGTGTAACTTTGGACCTCAGTCAAGAGAAGTCAGAACCAGCCATCACAGAGAGCCATCAATTGCCTCTAGAAATAGACACCAAAACCAACAGTATGAATTTCCAAATTCTAATCTTTTTCACACCAAGATGACTTTGACCAAACTTGAAGACAAATGTCTTCTTGCTGGGAAAGGCAGGGTGAACCAACTTGCACTTAGTCAAGTAGAACCAGCAAGCCTGTACCCATTACAACATGAGAGTAACTGGTGAGTTTTCCTTTACGCAGAGCAGGGGGATTTGGCAGCCAAAGCCGACGTTTGAAACCATGGATGGTGGCCCTCCTTATTGTACTACTGCTGACTGTGGTGGCAGTGACCATCGGTCTTCTAGCTCACCTCTTAGTCCCCGGTAGGTAAAATTATGAATTTTGCTCAGCTTGAGGTCATTTTTCTGTAAAGCTTCATTTGCATATATGTAAATATAATTTCATCCAAAAGAAAGACCTTTGTACTTTTACTGATAAATGCCCACATTCTGAATATTTTTTATTTATTTAATTATTTCATCAATGAATGATTATTGAATGACTATTATATGCAACTGCTTTTCTGGACACTCAAAAATACAGCATTATGCAAAGCAGAACAATTTCCTGTCTTCTTAGTTCTCACAATCTAGTATTCTTTTGACAATCTACACAAAAATCAAAGATAGTAATTATCTGAAATTTACTAGTAATTGCAATAAACAAATATAATCATTCATTATTTATTCAAGTGAAAAATTGTGATAAATTAGCTAATAAGTTAGTTACTAAAATTGGCTGTTTTACTCATCATTTTTCTGCCTACCAACATTTCAGGGTAGAAGAAAAGCACATGTCCAATGAAATAATAAATTTTGAAGTGACTGGTAAACTATAAATATGATACAGTGTTAGAGAAAAAAAATTCACTCTTTCCTAAATAATATTCAGGGAATGCTTTTATTGCCTGATATATTTATAATCACACAATGCATTTTAGAATTCTTCTTATATTGCATCTTTCTTTGCACAGAACACTTATATTTTTTAACAAATTTCCACAACTTGACTCTGACCCAGATGTATGAGATAAAACACTAGTCCAGACGCTAACTTGAATGGTCTTACCTGTTGTCACCTTCCTCAGACTTGATGAGGAAGTGAAGACTCTATGAAGAGATTTAAAGGCTTAAGACCACAGTGCTGGAGCACATATACAATCCCACCCACCTATAATTTATACCAATATCAAAAGATTCTAAGGTCAGTTAAATCAATTACACAAAAACTCCTTTACCATGAGTAAAAGGACTGATAACAGTATGCATTGTAAAAGGGACCACAAAACCCTTACATACCTGAGATGTCCTACTTAGGAGACAGACTATGCTGAGATCCCTGTTTCTTCCCTAGGTCCAGAGCTGGGCCACCCTCAGGTGTGCCCTCCCTAAGCCGGGCTCCCCAAGGAGATAGCTTGTTTAGTGGTTGCTTTGTTCTCAGTCTCTAACTGTTTCATAGCCTTCTAGCCCACCCCACCCTCCACCCCCAGGTTTACTCCTAAGATTACCAAATTCCTCAGGAGTTTCCACGGTTCTCTGTTTTCTTTCCTTTCTGATTAATTCATCCTGGTTATACACTGTTCTCACTTTCAACCTCAGTTTTTCCCCTGCCTTTCTTTTCATGTATTTCTTAGTGTGCCTGGCTCTCACATTACAAATCAAATTTTATAAGGATGTTCCTTTACTTCTACTTCCAGGAGAGTATAAGATGCTATACATTTCAACTCAGCGAGGAGTAATATGCTAACTACACATTCCAGTGCTAGAGCCAGAGCGCCTGAGCATAAGACATGGGTAGGTCACGCACCACTTGCATAGCATAGAGCAAGTTACTTATCGCCTCTGAGCCTCACTTTTCTCGTCAGTGAAATGAGGTGATTATAATCTTAGAGAGCTGGAGTGAGGAATTAATACCTGTGTAATGCCCAGAACAGGGCTTAGCCCATAGTAGGTATTAAACAAATATAAGCTGCTGTTAATCATTGTTTTCATGAAACTAAATTAAAAACAATCTCAGCAATACATTCCTGACCATATTAGCCTCATTATAGTTGGATCTTGAACTCTATGCCAAAACCACTTAATTCCCTGCTTTTCCTTTTCATCACAGGCCAGAGAACAGAATATTACCATGGTACCTTTAAAATTTTAGATCTACGCATCAATAGTGATTCCAGACAAAATGGCAAATATCAACTTAAGGACTTAAAAGAAATGAGTGAAAATTTGGTAAGTCAGATAAAGTTTTTTCTGTCATAAAATAATGTGGGTAGAATGGATTTGGTGGATGATTTCCCTCAATAGTTTTCAAAACATGATTTTCAGACTACCTGCATCAGAACCGTGTTGCAGGTCCCTAGGTCCCACTCCAGACCCACTCCACTGTATCAGTGTCTGATGAGAAGGGGAGGCAAGCATAGGGCTGCAAGGTAATCAGCATGTCTAAGAAATGGGTGATTCTGATAAACCGCTCCTTCTAACTTAACCATGTCATGTAAAGGTGAGAGAACTGAGGCCAAGGTATCCCAGCCTGTCACTCCCCTCCTTCCACCACATTACCCAAATGGAAAAGCTTACCCATACCAGAAGTGGTTATTTGTAAGACCGTATGCTCATTTTGCTGTAATACCACATTTTAAACTTAAAGTACTTTTAAATATATAAATAAAGATGACCATAAGTTTCATTTTATCTTACAAGTATAGTAATAAAGTTAAAATACACAGGCCTGTTGCATAATATTTCAATGAGATGCTACAAATTTTTTAAAACTAAAATAATGAAATGCTCCCAAAAGGAAAAAAAAGTGAATTAGCTGTGTAATAATTCTGTTCGGGATACCTGCGAACACTCATTTATTTTTCCATATCACCATTCAATCTTTGTCCCAGGCATACTCAGTTATAACATACAATAAATAAGGAGATGAAGTTTATAATGTATATTTTCAGTTATCATTACATCATGCATACTTTTTCTATATTGAAGCTTCATCCCTCCAAATCAATAATTAACATTTATGCACTGATATACATCCTTATATTCATAGCACCTTAGAATATAGAACTTGTGATCATTTCTTGGGGAATGTCAGATAAAAATGAGATACATACCCTAGTACTTCCTTTATTTCGCTAATCCTGAGTGGCCACAAAGCCTCCTGAATAAAAAAAAAAATTAGTATGCCTTAGTTAAAAAGATATACAGATTCTTTGAACAATGAGAAATGTTATAATTTATTGGGACAGTTAAAAATCTGTGTTCTTTTTGTTTTCTGCCCAAGGTTGTTATTACAGACTAAGATGTCTTTAATGAGGTAAATGGAAAAGAATGTATTCACTATTTTAAGTATCAGTACAGCATGTATTTCTAGGAATGAAGGACCCTCAGAGGTAGAGGCTAAGTAATGACACATTATCATCAAGGCCCTTCTCTAGTCGTCATTATTTATTATCCTTTAGCCTCATAACACACTCCCACTCATCTTCCTCTGCAGGCAACCATTCTATATTTCACGTGTAGTCTTTTAATTGTATTCATTTTTGCAAAAACACATTTTGTCCTTTTGTGTGCACATGATTTAAATTCTTTGTGTTATAAATTGCTTGTCTTAGTCAATTTTGGCTGCTGTCCCAAAGTATCATTTAAAAACAACAGAAATTTCTCTCTCATACACATAGATAATTCTATAGGCTGAGAGTCTAAAACCGGGGTACCAGCATCGTCAGGTTCTGGTGAAGGCCCTCTTTCAGGTCAGACCACAGACTCCTGGGTATACCCTCACATGGTAGACAGCAGGGAGTTAAACAGCTCTTGGAGTCTCTAAGTGCACCAATCCCATTTATGACCTATTACCTCCCAAAGGCCACACCTCCTAAAATCTTTGCATTGGGGGTTAGGATTTTAACATATGAGCTTTAGGGGGGGTGTAAAGAAATATTCAGTCCCTTGCATCACTTTTTTCATAATTTTCTACTCAGATTTATTAAGGTTGCTGTATGTTGGTACATGAGCATTTAATCAATTGCTGTTAAGAGCTACATAATAATTTACAGTGAATGTCTACCATGTTTTACCTCCTGTTCATTATTCCAAGAAATGCTGCACTAAAAGGCCTCCTATTTATCCCTTTTTGAACCCATGCAAGCTCTTCCGGAAGCAGAATTACTGGGTCATTAGGTGTGCATACACTTAATTTGACTAATTGGTGCTGGTTGCTCTTCAGATGGCTGACTCAGTGTGCGCTCCCATCTGCAGGGCATGAGGATCCCCGTGTCCCTGCATCTTTGCTAACACGGGTATTAGTTGGCTTTCCAATTTCTACCAGCCATTAAGTTGTGTCTTATTTGTGATTTAATTTGCATTTTTCTAATTACTAATGACTTGGCATGTTACATATACTTGTTAGACTTTTCGGCCTTCATTTCTATAAATTGCCTATACCTATCCTTTGCCTGTTTTTCTATTAAGGTTGCCATATTAATATTGCTTTGCAGAAGGTCCTTATGTTGTGGTATGAACAGTTTGGTGTTTATAGACATTGTATTTATCCATTCTGTCTGCTATTAATATGGACCATGATATCCCTCATGAAACAGAGATTCATAATTTTGAAATAATCATATTACCAATTTTCTTTGCCTTATGCTTGTATTTATAAAGTTTTCTTTAAGAAATCATTCCAAGTTTATATTAAAATAGTCTGCTATATTTTCTTCTATTAACTTGATAGTTTGACCTCTTACATTAGGTCTTTATTGTCCCTGGAGTCCACCTTTGAGTGTGATGTTAGGTAGAGATACAGGTGTTATTCTCCATAGAGTCAGCCAGTTTTCTCAACTTAACTAAAGACTCTATTTTCCCAATCAATATACAGTATGATTATTCAGCTCTTTACATTTCTTGGTGTCTGGGTCTTGCAGAGAAGGAAACATGATCTGTCTCCTCACTGCTCCCAGTCTCTTTGGAGAGATGAGAATAATGCATATGAAATCATATAGTATGACATGATATAATTAAGGATTAAATTACATGTTGAAAAAATAAGTACAGGAGAACTTAAAGGAAAAAGGAAGCTCAAATAGGGTTCCTGTGGTCAGGAACGGCTTTGTATTATTTTAGCCCTATTTGAATAAGACAGGTGTCCCTTTCCCTCCACTCCCCACTAAGTTACCTTTAGAATTACAGGAAGGGTCATGCCTCATCCTGAGCCACTCCTGTTTACTGTTGCTAAATTCCAGTGAATAAAACCAGATTCTTCTCTCTGCCCTATATGGGTGCTAACCAGACAGCCAAGAAAAACAGGTTGCAGGTCCTGTTCTTCCTCCTAACTTGGGATTTACTGATTTGAATGCAAATGGAGATGCAAAAGTAAAATGAATTCATTCTCAGAGACTGCTAAAACTCATTGTAGTTCCTTGAGATATTGGTGCAAACATCTCATTTTTCACAGCATTCCTAGAGTAGACTCCAGTAACCAAATACCAGCAATTCATGATACTCCCAAATAGGTAGGTCACTTTCATTATTATTATAAGTTTGAGCAGGGTCACTGACAGATGCAGTATTTCACTTGGAAAAATATATTTCAGAAATATCAAGAAATAGTTTGAAGTTATAGTGCCATTACAAATATGAAAGTTACAAATTCGTAGCACTGTGACAATAACAATAGCTAACATGCATTGAAATGCTAAGCACCAAACTAAGCATCTTATGTTATTTAGTTAATTCTAAAAACCAGCCTTATGAGGTAGGTACAATTATCATCACAGTTTTACAGATGAGAAAACCAAGGTACAAAAAAGTTAATTTATTCAAGATCATAGAACCAGTAAATGATATAGTTAGGACTTGAGATTACAAGTTCTTAATAAACTGTCATCCATAAGAAACATCTATGTGATTTTAGTTGCCATCTACCATCCCGTAAGATGCCAGAAATCAAGTAATTATTCCTGATACATTAGTCTCTTTCAACTATACTGTCAACACGAGCTAGTGATCATCATTTGCATGAACAAAGGCAACAGTTGGGAATTTTCTTATTGGGGCTCTCCTTCCCCACAAATATACTACTTCTATACCCAAAGCAGTTCTAAATTTTATCCTCTTTGTACCCAGAAGCCCCAAGAACAGGGCCAGAAATGATCCTCAAAGTATCCTTGAGTCTATGTGTGTAAGGTCGAAGTGACAAAAACACTTAGAAACAGAAAGTGATGCAAGGAGATGAAAGCAGTTAGGAACACTCTCTAAGTGAATTGAAGGCAAAGTGAGTTTTGGCTCAGATCAACTCTGAGTGAAGCAGGAAGTTCTACTGAGAAGAAGCAACTGGGTCGAGGTAAACCTGAACTCGGCAAAGGTGTTAGACTGTGTAAAGTTTGGAACTGCGTAAGGTAGAAAAGTGAAATATGTCTGGTGCTTGGTGAAGAGCTGCAGCCCTGCACCTAGAAAGAGCAGATTGGACTTGGAAGCTTTGAGAAAAAAATAAGCAGGTGTTATCCAGAGACTGTATATTCAGAGACTAGAAGAATCACATATAGAGAACGGCTGAGTTCTCACTTGAGACCTCAGACTTACTTCCATTCTGTAATTATAAATTAGGCATGATGGAGAGAGGAAGATGTGCGACACCAACTCTGTCTTCAATGTCTTTAATTTGCTTCCTGAAAGAAAAAGCTAGTTGTTGCACATTTCATGTCAAATCTTCAATTCAACACTGCGAAGGAGGCGTTATTACTCACACTCTACAGATAAGAAAACTAAGCCTCTGAGGTTAAGGTCCACAGATAGAAAATGATAGAGGAGAGATTTGAAACCATATAGGTAACACAAATGTATTCTCTTTCCACTAAATTGGTGTACTGTCAAGAAGGAACTCAGCTAAGAGAAAACTCAGTCCTATGTTAATTCATCTCTCATTTGCTGTTTAAATCCATAAAGATTATGAATCTCATATGGTACTTGATTGCTTTTACTTAAGCAACACATGGTGTCTTCTCATTATGTAAAGATGCCATTATTCTCACTTTCTTTACTTCCATGTATCAGTTTTTAATTCAGCTTTGTTGAGACACAATTGACATATAACGTTGTATAAGTTTAAAGTGTAAAGCATGTTGATTTGATACACCTATATACTGCAAAATGATTATCAGCATGACAACATTAATTTTTCCAATCCATGAATACAGGATATCTTTTCATTTGTTTTTGTTTTCTTCAGTTTCCTTCACCAAAGTCTTACAGTTTTCAGTGTAGAAATCTTTCACTTTCTTGGTTAAATTCATTCTAGGTAGCTCAATATTCTTGATGCTATTATAAATGGGATTGCTTTATTTATTTCTTTTTCAAGTATTTTGTTGGTAATGTATAGAAATGCAACTGATTTCTGTATATTAATTTTGTGTCTTGCAACTTTACTGAATTCATGGATGAGTTCTAATAGTTTTTTGGTGGAGTCTATAGGATTTTCTATATACAAGATCATATTTCAGCAAATAAATGCAGTTTCCCTTCTTTCTTATTTAGATGTCTTTTATTTCTATTTCTATGTTATACTATGTTGAATAGGAGTGGTTTGAGTGGATGCCCTTATTGTCTTATTTCTGGTCTTAGACAGAAAGCTTTCAGTCTTTCACTGTTAAGCATGAATTAAACCGTGGGCCTTTTACCTATGGCCTTCATTACGTTGTGTTATGGTCTTTTTACATGCAGTTTGTCAGGAGATTTTATCATATAAGGTGTTATATTTTATCAAATGCTTTTTCTGCATATATTGAGATGATCATGTGATCTTTAGCTTTCATTCTATTAATGTGTGTATCACATTTATTAATTTACTTATGTTGAACCGCTTTTGTATCCCAGGGGTAAATCCATTTCAGTGTGGTGTGCAAACCTCTCACTGTGCTGCTGAATTTGGTTTATTAATACTGTTGTTCAGAATTTTTGCATCTATATTCAGGAGGGATAACAGACAGCAATTTTCTTTTAGTGTCCTTGTCTGGCTTTGGTATCAGGGTAATTCTTGCTTTTTAAAATAAATTTGGGAGCATTACTTACTCTTCATTTTTTTGGTAAGCACTTGAGAAGGATTTGTCTTAATTAGTCATTAAATATTTGATAGATTTCACTGGTGAGACCATCTGGTCCTGGGCTTTTCTGTGTTGGGAGGTCTTTGATGACTTATTCTGTCTGCTTACTATTGACCAGATTTTCTGTTTCATGATTCACTCTTAGAAGTTTGTATATTTCCAGGAATCTATCCCTCTCTTCTGGGTTATCCAATTTGTTGGCATGTAATTGCTCATAGCAGTCTCCTGTGCATCTTTATATTTCTGTAGTATGATTTATAATGTCTCCTCTTTCATCTTTGATTTTATCTTCTTGAGTCTTCTTTCTTTTTTCTTAGTCTCACTAAAGGTTTGTCTACTTTGTTTATCTTTTAAAAAAAGACAGCTCTTAGTTTCCTTTCTCTTTTCTTGTTATTCTTCGGATGTCTCTTTCATTTATTTCTGCTCTGGTCTTTGTTATTTCCTTTCTTCTGCAAATTTTGGATATAGTTATTTTTCTTGTTCCTTGAGGTATAAAGTTAGATTGTTTATAAAACTCTACTTGAACAATGATTAAAATTAAATAAAATAAATAAAATACAAAAAAAGATCTTTTTTTCTTAATGTAAGCATTTACTGTTATGAACTTCCCTCTAAGAACTGCTTTTGAGCATCCCATAAGTTCTGGTATATTGTGCTTCCATTTTTATTTGTTTCAAGATATTATTTTGATTTTCTTTTAACCCATTGGTTGTTCAGAAGTATGTTGATTCATTTCCACATATTTGTAAAATTTCTAGCTTTTCTCCAGTTATTAATTTCTACTTTCTTACCATGATAGAAAAAAATTGTTGGTATATTTTCAACCTCCTTAAATATTTCCTAAGATTTGTTTTATGACCTACCACATGATCTGCTCTGGAGAATCTCTGTGTGCACTTGAGAAAAATGTGTAGCTTGCTGTTACTGAATAGAATGTTCTGTTAGGTCCATTAGTCTGACATATGGCCAAGAGCAATATTTCTTTGTTGATTTTCTTCCTGGATGATCTATACATTGTTGAGTGAGGTATTGAAATCCCCTACTATTATTTTATATTGTGGTCTGTATCTTCAGATGTTAGTATTTACATAGTTTAGGATCTCTGATGTAGGGTGCCTATATATTTATTATGCTTATATTATTTTTGTGAACTGACCCCTTTATCATTCTTTTTTTAAATGCCAAATTGACTTATTTTTTATTATTGTTTATGCTGTTACAGTTATTCTTTGTCTCTTGTTACTGTTTTTAGCTTACAATCTCTTTGGTCTGTGTCAGTTTTTGAGGAGAAAGACAATGTTTAAGCAACTGTATTGGAAATAGGAAGGTTAATGGACATATTTGCAGATGCATGTGCAGCATAAGCAAGCCATGATTGGAAAAAAGATGTGTTCTAGAGGAAGTTGTTGTTTTTTTTTTTGTGTGTGTGAGAAAGGAAGCAATACTAGCAGTCTGTAAACTTCCTGATAAAGTTGTAAATAATGCACAATCTTCACTCTACTGGATAATCAATTTAGATTATTATTCATTCATTATTTGGGCCCTATAATAGAGACTAAGAGAAATTTCTCTCTCTCTCTCTCTCTCTCTCTCTCTCCTCACACACACACACACACTTGTGCTCTGTCTCATAGCATAATCAAATTTAGAAATTTTGAAGACAATATACCTGGAGAGGACATGAATCTTCTAAATAATGACTTTCCCTTGCTTCAAGCATTGTAGTTTAAATATCTTCAATACAACTTTAAACAGATACTAACTATACTATAACTAACTATATACTTTCCTCTTTTAAAGAGGTAATTCAGAGATCTAGGCTTTTGTAGTATATTTAAATATAGTATACATAATAATGTTTTTATCACCCTTAATTTCAAACCTTTTACTTCTATGAATTTATTTTGCCTGTCCATTTTAGGAATATAAATCAATTTGGGATACCCAATATATTGCTACCTGCTATATATATGGTTAGTTAGCCACAGATGTCTCTCTCTTTTCTTCTGACATTCCACAAAGAAACACTGAGAAAAACTAGTACAATCAAAGAAATAACTTCAGTAACACCACATGACATCACAACCCACTGGGTGACATCCTTACCTCCTGGATTGGAATAATCAGAAAGTCGCACTTCCCTGGCACACCACTCACGTGCCCACAGATCCCATATGACCCTGTGATACTGGGTTCAACTGCCTTCTCCAATTGGCACAGCTCTGGGTTCAAAGCTGTGGGAGTTACAAGGAGGACTTTTGAGGAAAATGAGGTGACTCAATTCCCAGAAGGCCAACATACCCCAAAATCCTGTGAGCCCCACCAGTAGGCCATGTTCTGTATAGGCATAGGGTAATGATTCACAGCTGACTTATTGAATCTTGGGTTTTGCCAAAAACCTAGAGTTTTAAATAGCTACAATAATAACTTCAAAGGATTGCAACAGAACTATCGAGATTATGATCCTTATTTTTGGAGGCAATGAAAAAAGGCTGCATTTGGAGAGAGTATAACAGTTTCTGGTTCCCCTAATGCGCTGCTTGCTACATGTAAGTGGGTAGGAGCTCTTAGCGAGAACCCACCTGCGTGCTCGCCTTGCGGTCAGCTGTCTCAGTGCTGTGTCACCTTGGGCAATTCACTGATTTAAAGTCTGTAGTGACAGTATTCACCTCAGATGTTGGTGTGAAAAAGAAATGAGCTCAAAGATGATGGAGTTTGTGCCAGATGCACAGATAGAAGACAACAGTGATAACGATTCTTCTACTACAATGAATGTAGCTTCATCAAGGAGGATTTTCTCACAAGGAATCAAATCACCTGAAAATCTCAACAACTAGGGAAAAAAACCCTTCAAATAATTCATGGCCAATTTTTTTCTTTGGGAGTATTGATCATAATTTTGATACAAATCTCATGAAATCTCATAAATTTCTTGAAAAAAGCAAGACTTTCTGATAAGCAATTTTCTTTTTTTATTTCATTTAACAAAAACATGTTATATTCCTATATAGTGTAGAGTATGAAAAGTTGAATCACTGTTCCTATATATAAAGCATGTGCCATTTAGTAGAGAAGATAACATATTTGCATGAGTAACTATATTAAGGAGTAGAGGGTTAAGAGGAATAAGAAAAATTAAGACTGGGAAAAAATGTTTACTCTGGGGTTCAAGGAATAACATCAAGGGAGGCAGAAGGGGGAGGGTGCAGCGGACCAAGCGATGGTGCTGAAGGTGGGGCCCCAGGGGTCAGTGGCAGATGGTGCGGCCCTTGGAGTTCTGACTTTGTGACTGGAGGCTCCAAGGCAGCTCTGCCCTATTCTCTGTTTCTGCCTTGAGTTCAGCCCTTGTAGCAAGGTAACATCCATGGAGTACTATTTAGGGTTAAAGGTGTATTTTTAAAAACATCTTTTATACATCCTTTGGATGGTTTTCTTGTTACAATTAGGAGAAAACAACAGAATCTGAAGTTTTCTTCACGGCATGTTTTGGTTCCTTTAGTTCCCAGGGGCCCACCCAGTGTGATGCTGGAAGAAACTGCTTTTACAGCCCATTAGTCCATCTCCAGTGGCCAGTTTTCAGTGGCTTAGCTATCTCAGCCCTGAAACTCCCCCTATGTGCGTACAAAGACTGCTGTGAGATTGTTTAATTGGGAGCATCTGACGGTGAAAGGTAGGCTAGTGTGTAAACAGAGTGAGTCTGGGAATGATTATTAATGGCTGGGTGAGGTCTGTTTGTTTGAGTTGACAGCCTCTCCCTAACTCTTTCATTAAACACCCAACTAACCTCCAATTGCCCTCTTAGAACTTAATCTCAGTACAATTACTGGCATGTCAGAATCATCAAACCTAAGAGATACTACCCTGAAAGGCAGTCTATTCAATGTTAGGAGACTAACTCTAACTACAAAAGTCTACAAATGCCTCCAATGGGGAGCAGGATAGATTTAGAAATCACTTACCCTATTAGGTGGTATAAATAATAAACTTATAACAAGCTGGCACACAGTTTTAAAACAAAGTATTCTCCAAAATTTCTGGGAATTTAGAATTCCAAAATATTGGTAGAGTCTGCCTGTGACCCCAGACCTAATCAATGAGGCAGGGTCCTAGAATTTGAGTTATAAAGAAAAAGCTTCTTTATTTCTCCAATCACTGGGGTTACTTCTACTTGGATTCTTAAGTTATTATTTCAGTTCCTATCTTCTCAGACAGTTGGACTGTTCAAAGACAGAACCGATGCTGGGTTTAGATATTCTTGTCAGCAGGCATGTTGCCATATGAGTGATACCATCCAGAGTCCAAAACTTACTCCAATACCTTCACCAAATTACAAAGGGCCAAGAGATCAATTGTGGTTGGAATTTCAGAGGATAATTACAAACCAAACTTTTTAAAATACCCAACTGCTATTAACTTTTCTTCTTTTTAATATTTGTCACTTTTATCCCTGTTGTTTCTTGTTTGTTTGCCTTTGCTTTTCTTTTGAATTTCCCCAGAATACTGAGTCATAGGATTGGCTGTGGGTGACAAGAAGAGAAATGATTATAATGATGGCACTCTTGTCAAACTGTATCTTACAAAACAGTTTTGTTTCTAGTGTATAAGTTCCACACCTCCTCAGCCTCATTAAGATTTTCTTACTTAAATATAAATAGAACTGTATTTTGGATGCAGCAATTTCTCTGTTTTCTAAGCACTGCCTTTGATCTTAAATGTATAGCTATTTCCCAATACACATCTTTACAACTTTTATACTTTATCTTTTAAAGCCAACCAACTACTTATTTGACAACTTTCTATCATGTTTTCTGTAAAAGGAATTGAAGTCAAAGGTACATCACATTTAACGGGCAGGCTATTGTATTTCATGAGAAGAGATGGACCTACAAACAGAAGACCTAAGTTTAAGTCCCAGTTTATTATCTGTGAGATGCCAGAGAAATTCATATAATGTCTCTGAGTCCTAGTCTCCTATTCAAGTAAAATAAGAATCAAAATTCTTAGTTTATAGCATTATTGTAGGGATTAAAGCACATCATTAAAGATTTTTCCTCAAGCATGTATGAATGTTTGATAATGCTCAGGAAGTCAGGAATTCCTTGATCCCTGAAATAGCCTTCCATTTATTTTCATCTTTTATGGTTTTCAAAATGAGAGCTGGTCTTCTTGCCCCTTTCATAAACATGCAGGACATGTTTTTTCATACCTGTGGCTCATCTACTACCAAATGTGAAATGCAGTGATAGCATTTCAGTGACACTGTTGCCACCAAGTGGTCACTTGAGGATTCTGCAAGTCAAAATCTATGCACCATACATCAGGGCATGAGGATGCTAAGACAGGCGATTGGCCAAAACAGTAGCTTCTCTTCTCCTTCCTTAGTGACATAAACTGAGTAACACAACTTGTATCTAACCTGCAATACCACCTTACTCTTTCTTCCTTTTTGATTTCCCCTAGAGCCCACAATCAACAATTTAAAAATCATTGGTTCTCTCCTAAATCCCTAACCCCTCTTTCCCATACGTACAGCCGAAGACCTACAAGGAAATCTGAGACCTGAAATGCCCAGATGGAGACTGGGAACCACTAGGAGTTAACTACCATGATACATCCAGTATTTCACATGTGTTTAATCCTTAAAACCCTAGGAACAGCATAAATATCTTTGTTTTGCAGGTTAAGAAACTAAGGCTCAAATTGGCTCAATCTGTGAGCATCAGGAGAGGCTTCAAACCCAGGAGTGAGCCAAGGTTCTCTCTACTGCCTCTCAAGGCCTCCTCCCTCCATGGCCCATTCTGCTCTGCACCTTTCTCCTTTACCTTCCATGGGGTTTAGGGGTCTTCTACCCAAGATGCCTGCACCAGCACATTCAGAATCGCCTGGTGAACTTCTTGCAATATGAATGCAGAGGTACCTTCCACACCAATTGTAACTAAACCTCTGGAAGATAAACTCCAGCATCTGTAATTTAAGAAAAATAAAAGGTTCTACAGATGATTCTGTTGCACTCTGAGTGTAGAGAACCACCAATTTAAATAATGATATTGCTCATGTTGTAAATTATTTTTACTGCTTTAACATTTAATCAGATGTATATTCTTGTGATAAAATACATTATTGACAGAGTTTCTCTCTTGTTGTAATAACAGGTAGATGACACATTTATAGATTCTGCCTTGAAGGAGCATTATATCAAGAATCGAGTAGTCAGACTGACGTATGTATGTTTGGGCAAAGGTGGAGCCACAGTCTAGGGACAAAGGGCAAAGGGGACAGGAACCCTCATGTACTGTGCACCTCTTGACTAGGGTCCCTCATAAACATCATCTCTACAACAGTCTCAAGACAGAGTGTTGACCTCCACTTTGTAAAGGAGAAAATGAAAACTTGGGGAGGTTAAGTGTATGTTCAAAGTTTCCCAAGTGACAGTTTTCCCAAGTGACAGAACGAGGATTCAAACCCTATCAACTGATTGCAAGGCCTGGGACTACCAGAATCTGTGTTCTTGGAAAAACCCAGTAGCATGTCACTGCAGGCACGAAGTTGTATCTTTTTTTTTTTGACAAATACATCATTTCAAAAATATTAAGAAGGCAAAGTTGACTACCCTATGGGATAATGAGATTTACCTGTAATAAAGCCCCAGTGTCAGGAGGCATACCTAAACAAAAAGATGTTTCTGTTTTAATACATTTCCTGTTTATTGTGGTTGAGGGGGAAAACTCATATCAGTTGCAGAAATTGCTCAGAGGTTTCAATTTTGTTATTTGGAAAGCACATAGCAAAACATATACGTAATAGGTGCAAACCTACAGGCCTGTATGAGTCATCTTCTTAAAGAAAATGAATATATCCAGACAGATGTATTTGAAAGAAGTAATCACTTTTCTGGCCAATAGACTAATGCCTATTAACAGACTTATTCCAAGTTACTTCCACCTTTACTGAGTAACTAGTGATCTCCAGAAAAAATTTATAATATAAATTTTATAACATTTATGAGATAAAAAGCACATATTTGCTGAAACTGTCTACATTCCATGCCTTCTCTTTCCAAATTCTGATTTGCCATAATATTCTAATGACATATCATAATCTTATGAACCCCTTTGAATTTGTAGCCATCACCAATGAATCTTTGTATGCGTCCAGAGAAATCCCACCTTGTAAATGCTGTGTTCCCTGGGATTAAGTGGAGAAAATTACTTGGTCATATGTTCTTCAAGTTGACATAAAATTCTGATTATTTATATCTCCATATTCCACAGCCTAAATGGACCAAAATACATAAAAATGCTCCAGAATTGATAAAAGCTCCTTTTTGTAGTCAAAGGATACCAGAAAGTAAGCCATTCATATTTTTTAGGGCTTGAATCTTATGAAGTGTACAAATAAGAGCCATGGCAAATCAAAGCACACATTTTAATTTTTAAACACCTTTAACTGTTTTGTTTTCCTACTTTAAGAGTATATGAAAAGTCAGTCCCACAGGCAGATGGACTTGAACCTATTTATATTTTTTAAAAAGTTCAAAAATTGGATATGTTTAATCTGGAAAATACTTGGGGACCAAAAGATCACTATCTTCAAATATTTTATGTGGAAAGGGATCGATGTTTTGTGTATGTCTCACCTGGTAGGCCTGAGCGGAATAAATGGATGATGTAAGGAGATATATTTCAACTCAGATTGAACTCTCTTAAAATCAGAGCTGACCACAGAGAAATAAGCCTCTTTAGGGAAGTAAGCTTTCCACTCTTTTAATTACTGAGCTGGTGTTAGAGGGCCACTTGTCCTGGAAGCTGCAGAGGTAATTCTGGTGTCAGATACACTGGCCAAAGAGATTACTAAAGTTTCTCCCAGTTCTCAGGGTTTCTGATCTCAATGATAATTTTTTGATAACTGAGTCTTACTTAACTGCTATAACAAGCCTTCAAATTAATGGGCAGAATGCACTCAAAATACAATCAAAACTTGAAGAGAGAGCATATGAAATGGCCTTGGGTCAGAAAGTCACATGTGAAAGAGTGTCAGTGGGAAAGGATTGGCACTTGACATTTCCAGCAATTGAGGCATAATTCAAGGGAAGCAAAAAAAAAGGAAACAGTGTCAGATGATACTAGATATATTCTTGAAATAATTATCTTTCTCTTGTGTCTCACAGTCCAGAGGAAGATGGTGTGAAAGCAGATGTCATTATGGTGTTCCAGTTCCCTTCTGCTGAGCAAAGGGCAGTAAGGAAGAATAAAATCCACAGCATCTTAAACCAGAAGATAAGGAACACAAGAGCCTTGTCAATAAATGCCTCATCAGTCCAAGTCAATGGTAAGTAGGTACCTTTTGATGTGATGTGAGATTCTCTATTAAGTTCATTTTATGGCTAATCTTTAATTTATATGCCATATTTCTATGCCAAATAATAGCTAGAATATAGATAAAAATCAAGTTAAAAAAGTAAAATTTCAAGGTTTTATTATTCTCTAATGAAAGCATTTCTGAAGTTAGTTGTCAAGTGGCTTTTCCTGTAGAAATTGACTGGTGTTTCTACCATTGACAGAGAGTTAATCTGACCCAGCCACTGCCTCCACCACTAAATGAAAATCTAAGCATTTCGTAACAACTGCTTTTCTGGGTGACACCTTCCTAAAACATAAACTCATGTTTGCCATTTTAAAATATGAATAATTTTTGTATATGGTGAAATTATAAAGTTTTTGTTTTCTTTCTTCCTATGAGCATTTGGAAAAATGGTAAATTAATTTTGGAGCCACGAAAGCCATTTTATGACACCATTATCACTTCTCTAAAAAAGAGAATCAACCTTTATCAAGGCCCTTTCTATGCCCTTTACATGCAGCATCTAATTTCCAGATTCCTGTGAAGGAGGCAAATTCACTTTGATAGATGTGAAAGAAGGGCTAAGAAATTTAAAGATTCTAATTATTAAAAAGAGATAAGATTCAAATCTAGATCTCTCACTTATTGAGAGTCTCCATTTAAAAAGCTATGTGGTCAAACACATTTTAGAAATTCTATCTTTAGGTTCATCTCTTGGAAATGCATTCCTACACTAGCATAGTAAAAACTCTGAGGAGTCCAGTTAGACAGAAACCTGTTTACCCTTGCACATTAAGCTGCTTCCGCAAGCATCTACTTCCGGCAGAGAAGTGCAGATTTCCCCTACAAATTACTAAGGACACTGTACTTGGAGTCACAGAACAGAACCAGAGTGACTAATATCACATGTGAAACAGGGTGCCCTGCCCTTGTCAGGGGCTGGCTGACTCTTGAAGAGAAACCTCACCAGGAAGCGAAAATCTGAGGGAATGGGATGGGCAGGAGCTTGCTGATGTGGCAGAGTCAGCTACTCAGGGAATAAAGCTGGGGACCTCTCCCAACCCAACAGGGAAGAACATGTCAAGGGCTTAATCCGCTGTCTTTGTTAAGTGGGAAAATAAATGAATCAAGGTTATGAAACAGTGGCAATCTGATAAGTTACATGATATGTTCTATTTAATTTCCAACAACCAGTTAATTTGCCAGGAATCTAAAAGCCTGGGTTATCTGAAACCTGAAGTCAGGCATGGAATGGTCCTGGACTGTCTGGCCTTTTTGTTTCTTACAGGCTGAGTTTGTAAGCTGCAGTTTATTTTAATGACTGTAGTAGATTAAAGGACAGGATGTGCTGATGGAGAGCCTGATTTAAGAGTTACCTGACTAATTCTAGTTACAATTCCACTGAGTCACTGCAGGACCACCCAAGTAATTGGGCCATGCCCTTCCCTCCATTTTCTCCATATTTTCCTCTATAAAATTGCAGTGATAATGTTTATTTTTCCTGAAATCATAGAAATACCATGAAAATGTAGAAAATATCTCTAAAATATGGAACATATAGGCTACTTTCACTTAGAAAAGTAATACTGTACATAATGCATACGCTTTGGAAATCTGAAGGCATTAATGTGAGTGATTGACTGGTAGCATAGAAAAAGCTAAAACCTTGAAGGTTTCCAAATTTCTAAATGTAAAAATAGCAGTGTTCACTAGCACTTAGGAAAGGCCCATTTAGTGGAAAGCTCAGTAAGAAACCTCAAAACAGTTCTTAGAGGCAAAACCATCGCTCTCTAAGAACACAATTTCTGGGGACTCCCAGGGAATAGAAAACTGCTGCCTGAGATTTGGCCATAATTTGTCAAATATGTGTTTTGTTCTGACAAATAATTGTGTGATGTGGGCCCTTCATGAGATTCAGTGTGTCAGAGCAAAGCCAAAATCAACACCTTTGCATTGCAAACATGGCCATGGCTGTGGAAGAGCCTCTCTGCCCACATGCAGTATGGGCGCTCCAGTTCCCATCATGTCACTAGCAGCGTGTATAGCCCTTGACGCTAACTGCATTACTCTGACTCAGAAACATGTTAAAGGGTCACTTTCAAGACTAGGGTGTTATGTTTCTTTGCACTCCTAGATGTGAAAAGACAAGAGATTGCTCAAAATTAGAAACCTTTGATAACTAGTTACTTGTGATAGGTAGTTTGCCTCCAGGTGTGGTCATTCTCCCTAACACCCTAAAAAACCACTTCAACCCTTAAAAACCCAGTCACACTCACAACCATTACACTTCCCCTGATATCATTCCCGGAAAGGGGATATTTGCATCTTGCTCGAACTAAGCTGAAGAAGTTTTAACTGAAGAATCTAACATTATACTATTTTCCATTCTAGTTCACTACTAATATTGGAAATATTAAATTAGTTTGTTTAAAAAAGTGAAACAAGAAATTTCCTAAGAACTACATTTGACAGAAAATTGAGCACTTTCCATAGAGTAAGCATTGAGAATCTGTCTTGAGAAATTTATTTTTTACCAGTAAATGACTTGGGCATGCCTTTAAGGGTATCTTTGAAGTCAATATTTTCAAAATCCCTACTTTTTGGAGTTTATCATCACTAGTTTCACAAATGGGATTGATAGAAGGGAAGTAGAGAAAAACATTCTTATTTTACACAATGAGAAGTTAGATGCAGAGAACATGAGTCTAAGAAACATGCTACTGGTAGAAATTTGTAAAACAAGGTTATCTTCATTCTGCTCAGTAAGGACTTTTATCTTGAAAATTATCATAGTTTTTGGCAATCTTCTACCAACTTAAGTTCTTTTCTTTTTAAATTTTTATCTTATTATGTTATTACAGTTGTCCCAGTTTCCCCCATTGCCCCACTATGCACAGAGCCCTTCACTCCCACAGGCAATCCCTGCACCATTGTTCATGTCTATGGGTCATGCATGTAAGTTCTTTGGCTACTCCATTTCCTATATTGTATTTTACATCCCCATGGCTATTCTGTACCTACTTAATTGTACTCCTTAATCCCCTCACCTCTTTACCCATTCCCCCATATCTCCCTCCCATATGGCAACCATCAAAACTCTTTCTGTATCCATGACTCTGTTCTTTTTGTATTATTAGTTTGTTTTTTAGATTCAACTGTTGATAGAGATGTATTTATTGCTACTTTATTTTTTATAGTTTAGATCTTCTTCTTTTTCTTAAATAAGTCCCTTTAACATTTCATATAATAATGGTTTGAGGATATTTAACTCCTTTAGTTTTTTCTTGTCTAGAAAACTGTTTATCAGCCCTTCAATTCTAAACGATAGCTTTGCTAGGTAGAGCAATCTAGACTGTAGGTCCCTGCACTTCATGACTTTTGAATATTTCTTGCCAACCCGTTCCAGTCTGCAAAGCTCCTTTTGAGAAATTAGCTGAAAGTCTTATGGGGATTCCTCTATAGGTAACCAACTGCTTTTCTCGTGTTCCTTTAAGATGCGCTCTTTAGCTTTAACCTTTGGCAGTTCAGTTATGACGTGTCTTGGAGTGGGCCTCTTTGCATCCATCTTGTTTGGGACTCTCGGTGCTTCCTGGACTTGCGAGTCTATTTCCTTCACAAAATTAAGGAATTTTCATTTCATTATTTTTTTTTCAAATAGATTTCCAATTTCTTGCTCTTTCTTTTCTCCTTCTGGCACCCCTGTGATGTAAATGTTAGAATGCCTGAAGTTGTCCCAGAGGCTGTTCACACTATCCTCATTTTTTTGGATTCTTTTTTCTTCTTGTCATTCTGATAGGTTGGTTTTTGCTCCCTTATATTCCAAACCATTGGTCTGATTTTCAGCTTCACCCATTCTACCATTGTTTCCCTGTAAATTATTCTTTATTTCAATTAGTATATCCTTCATGTCTGACTGGATCTTTTTTTATGCTGGTGAGGTCCTCACTGAGTTCCTTGAGCATCCTTATAACCAGTGTTTTGAACCCTGCATCTGATAGATTGCTAATCTCCATTTTGTTTAGTTTTTTTTTTTTTTTTTACCTGGAGTTTTGATCTGTTCTCTCATTTGGGCCACATTTCTTTGTCTCCTCGTTTTGGCAGCTTCCCTTTGTTTGCTTCTATGTATTAGGTAGAGCTGCTATGACTCCCTGTTTTGGTAGCATAGCTTAATGTAGTTGGTGTCCTATAGGATTCAGTGGCACAGACTCCCACATCATCCAAGTTGGGTAACCAAGGTGCACCCTTTGTGTGGGCTGAGTACACCCTCCTCTTGTAGTTGAGCTTTGATTGCTGTTGCAGGTCAATGGGAGGGACTTACCTAGGCCACTCAGTTGTAAGGACTGGCTGTGACCACTGACCACGAACCTCTTACCCTCCATGGAGGATCAGCTGTGCAGATGCAGGGTGATGGTTCTCCACTGTGGTCTGTAGCTGTCCACTGGGTGCATAGACCCTAGTGTTTCCTAGATTGTACAGGCCAACATCAGCTGCCACCTGTGTTCTGCTGAGGGCCATCCTGCCTGAGGGCCATAAAGCAATCTGAGATGGCTACTACTTGTGCTGTGCTTGGAGATTCCTAGGGAAAGCCAAGTTGTGAATCTAGGCTTGCTGCTTCTAGTACCCAGGCTGGGCCCACTTAGCAATAGGTACCCATTGAGCTAGCCAGGGACTTATGGAGGCTTATTGCTGCTTGTTTTAGAGGACTTAGGAAATTGTGAAGCATGAGCCATTCATCTGAAAAGTTTCTTGGGTGGACCCATAAGTTGGGTGGACCCACAAGTTGGATGGGATGGAGTCTCAGGGGATCTCCAGGGTGGGTCAAACAGTGTTAACCAGGTTGATGGAGCCTGTGATATGGCACCAGGCCACCGGCTCTGTGGCTCTGTGAGGGGAGGGTTCAGAAAGCAGACAATGGCCTCTGACTGCCTTTCTGTCTGGGAGCAAACTGTCCCCGGCTCCTGCCTTGATGCCAGACACTTCATTTCCTCCCTGTATACCACTGGTGCCTTTCAAGTTGCCTTTCTGGTACTGGTGCTCAGAGGGAGTGAGTCTGAGTAAATCTGGTATGTTGGTTTTTCAAGAGGGACTGCTTGAGACTCCAGAAATTTCTTCCACTGGCTGAGTCCCAGTTGATTTTTGCAGCCAGAGTTATAGGAACTTACCTTTCTGGCACTGGCACCCTGGGCAGGATGGCCTGGTGTGGGGCTGGGACTCCTTACTCCTGAGATATCTCTCCTATATTTCTATCCACCACACATGGATGTGGGACCACTTGTTCCACATCTCTGTCTCCTCTACCAGTCTGGATGGATGTAGTTTCTTTAATTCCATAGTTGTCAGACTTCCATTCAGCTCGATTTCTGATTGTTCTGAGTGATGGTTGTTCTATAATTTATTTGTAATTTTGATTTGGTTGTGCGAGAAGGCAAACCATGTTTATCTATGCCACCATCTTGACTGGAAGTCTCCCAACTTAAGTTTAAGTGTTCATGTTTTCTGTATCAGATTTCTAACTTTGTTGGAAATTAACAGAATTTAATCTTAGTTTATATCCAATAATTGACCTTTGCCAATATATTCAGCAGATGTTGGATAAGAAAACACAGTAGTTTATTCTCCAGAAAAAAAAACATTTTGATAATTTAGGAATTGTGTTTTAAACAGTTTTTGTCAGAGATTTTAAAGTTTTTTTTCTTTTAATTCTTAAATGCTTTCACCAAAGAAAGGCTTATATGAACTCTTAAATGGAAGAGGTTAAAGCAGATCTGTTCTGATTAAGTCTGGGTTTGAGTCTGGAAATCCCATCTACTTGTTCCCTCTTTCCTCGCTTTCTCTATCTTCTGAGGCAAAATCCAAACAGGCTTTATCCTGCACCATTGGAAAGCCACTGTTCAAAAACTATTTGTGAATTTTAATTATCCACTATTTGTGCCTTAACCACCCACTGCTTGAAGTATTAGACACCTACCTAGTTGGAGGTTGCTTATACATCTCTACAAAAATTATACCCATACCCTATTGCATCGGATAGCCATTCTCCTGACTGATGAGTATGTTCAACTGCCTAGAATCTATATATGGTCAATATTCTCTGATAATGCAGGTTATAAAGGCCAATCAAGAGGATATCAAATTATTATTATTTGTTCTATTTTGTTTTTCAGCAATGAGCTCATCAACAGGGAAGTTAACTGTCCAAGCAAGTAAGTCTAGTTAGCCTATAAAAACAAGTTCAATTTTCTATATCAGAAAGGATAATACCTTTGAATATTACCTCACAATTTCTCATCCATGTCCAACTTTTTATTGGGAGAGAATAAAATTGGACAATATAGAAACTTTCTTCTAACTCTGAGACATCTTTTCTCATGTTCAAAAAAAAATAGTTTAATATATGCATAGCCCATACAAAGGCAATGGTGTGGTGATGGCCAGAGGGAAGGGGGTTGCAGGGGCTAAGTGGAGGTGGGCAAAGGGGGAAAGCAATGAGGACATCTATAACAGTGTAAACAATAAAAATAAAGTAAAAAAAGAAAAGTATTTCATATGGTTGAAATTTTGAAGCAATTTGTATAAGTTACAAATATTTCTGGTTTGGAATAAATGGACTTGCTTTTCTAAATTTTTAAAATGCTATTAAAATTTGCTTTCTGCTGAGAAATAAAATAATGAGAAAGTTATAAGTGGGGATTTGATCCCTATCTGTGACTGACCTATAAAACTCGCTTAGTATATCTCACCTTCATGGTGAACAGCACTCCACTTTCTTACTTTGTGTCATTGTGGTCAAAATTTTGAAAGATTTTATAGAAGTGATGATGAATTTGAGCTAAGGTGTTTATGATTTCACCTATGTATCTTACAAACACACCACACTATACATTTTTTCTTTCTTTCTTCCTTTCTTTCTTTTTCTTTCTTTCTTTCTTTCTTTCTTTCTTTCTTTCTTTCTTTCTTTCTTTCTTTCTTTTCTTCTTTCAACAAATACCATTTTAACATCTACCAAGTTCCAGAAAGTAAATACCATTGGGAATGACATGATCCTACTTCTAAAATTAAGAATTTGAAGGTAGGGAAGACATAAATAAATCAGGAAATCTTAAAATATTATAAATGCTATGACAGAGAATGTCCACATTGGTAGGACAGTGAATCACAGTCAGCTAACCTCATTTTGTCCAGTCAGAAAGGGACTCAAGACAGCAAAGAGGAGATGCCATGTGTCAGGTGACAAGTGGGATGGCTGTCCTGGGCAGGGGAAGTAGTATGTAAAAAAGTAGTACATCTTCTGAAAAGAAAGTACATGGTCATTTCTTGTCATTGTTCCAGTGCAGGTGGAACATAGGATGGAGGTTGAGGGTATCAAAAAAAAGCATAATGAATGGTGATCAAAGGCCTGAACAATGCTGTAGCACTTCAACTTTATTTGACGAGCAGTGAGAAATCACTGGAGGGTTTCACTCATATTGTGAAGATCACACAGTTTTCAGTATAGGGAATGGATTGGAGGAACAAGATTAGATAGCATCAGGGAGATAAACTGGGAAGCTGTTGCTGTCTTCCAGATAAGAAAAATGGTAGTGTGAACTTGAGTAACAGCAGAGTGATAGAGATTTCTAAAATGACTGGCCACAGTTGGAGTGTAATCAATACCAGTAAAATAATTTTTTTGCTACCTAATTAGTTGGATTAAGAATTGAAGCTACTATATTTTCTTTGTTAGTACTATACTTTAAACAGGTTTAATTTATAGCAGGAACCCTAAAGAGCAAACCAATCTCTGATCTGGAGCACATAACATAATACATATTTATTCCCACCAGTAGTGAATGTAGTGTTATGTGGAGACATGGGACCCTCATCCTGGAGAGTGAGAGACTGATTGTGATACATTCAACTCATGCACACTTTATGAACTAGTCACTCAGAAAAACATACAGGAGAAGGAGTTGCAGCAAATAGGCAGTTACTTGTCTGGTTAGCTCTCTCGTGAAAAGTTCAAGTCAAAGTAACACTGTTGAATCACCTAAAACTGGAAAACAATGATCTTATATGAGCTTCCAGGACATACAGATAACTGACACCACAAAGTCTTAGGATACACAGTCTTAGGTAGCGTGTCAACCCTTTGTGGCTGTACACAGATAGCTTCAGTAGGCAATATATAGCCACATTTATAAATGTAGGGAGAGAGCAAAGCATCAGCATATCAGTAAGTACAGAGGATCGCTATTAATATTGAACACATTTAAATAACAATAGATGCAGAGATTACATCGTAATACTCTATTAAGGTCTTTGTATAAAAAGTTATAGAGACACTTCTATAACTTAATGATCTCATCTCTTTCAGGTTGTGGTAAACGAGTTGTTCCACTAATTGTCAACAGGATAATGTCTGGAGACATTGCAGCCAGGGCTGCCTGGCCGTGGCAAGCTTCCCTTCAGCGTTTTAATGTCCATCAGTGTGGGGCCACTTTGATTAGTAATACATGGCTCGTCACTGCGGCACACTGCTTTAAGAAGTAAGTTACAGACCTTAACTTAGACCCCACTACTGCTGAAAAAAACAACCAACTTCTGGGTTTTATTATGTTCTGACTAATAAGTAATACTTCTAAATATTACCGAGGTAAAATGAGAAACTCCTTTCATGTTATTTTCTAAAATAATGTTACACTTGCATACTAATTTGGAAAGTTGGAGGGAGTGGGTGTAGTAGTCATTATCCTAGCACTCACAGAGTTTTAAAGAAATTGGGTAAAGAAGCAAAAGTCATCTTAACACAAAGTATTTACTATTAACATATATAATAAGTACTTTCTGAAACAATCCTCTTCACTTGATACTAGTGTCTGTTTCTGCCAAACACTTGGGCCAAACTCATGCTGATCACAAATAAATTAATTACAAAGTGAACTTGAAATCTTCAATAGATGGAGAATGTTGGTAACTGTGATAATAGGGAAATGATCAAATCAAATTTTGTAGCACTGATATGAAGAGCTGATGGAATTATAGCAGTTCACAACCAAAATGAGAATATTACCAACACAATAACAACAGACACTTTGAAAAAGATCCCTCTGAGTAACTGAAGATTAAGATGCCCATGGGCCACCCAATGAGACCTTCATATAACCTAGTACCCTCTGGACCATGGTACTGCAAAAGGCAAACTGGAAGGAAAGATAGCATTTCTGCTATCATACAATTGTTTCAGATGAACAGTTAAAAATTCTTTATACATTCTGAGCATAGTTACAATATACATTCTCTAAATATAAGATAAAATGATTTTTCATAATTTTAGTTTTATTTTTCAAAAAATAACCAGTCACTTTTTTATTACTGTTACATTTAAAATTTTGGATTTCTTTCTAAGTTGGTTCACTTTATGACCTTTCTCCAGTACCAAATATCATGGAGATAACAGGAGTTCCTGGTCTTTCTGTAAAGCAGGTGGCAGGAGGTTTCAGGGACAAAACACTAATTGTCCCAGACAGCAGGAAAGCTGTACCTGATCCCTGTGATCTTGGACAAGTTATTAAATTATAGTGTGTTAAAAATAGATGGACTCACGTTACTCTGGAGCCTTAAAACCCTGACTTTTGATATTATAGTAAATTCTGCCTTCCTATGAATCTAAATCTTTTTAGAAACTTGGATCCTTGAACTTCAAAATACATGAGAACTCCATAGGCCAATATGTTAGAAAGCACAGAAATCTTTTATGCAGATACCTAGTTTAGAACTGAATATCTCAAAGTGATGGAGGGCATACTGCTCCAAAGTTCATCAATTTTGTGGTAGATGGCTCTGCCTTTGCAAAGGTCTTTTTAACGCCAATGACCAAATCTGCACTTGAATAACTTCTATCCATTGATATTTGTTCTTTCACCCATAGAATGGCTATTCCTGCATTTCTCTTTTTAGGCCAAACATTATAAAATTAGTAGGAATATCCAAAGCATATGTGAAAATAAACATCACTACTTTATTTCACAGCATAAACCTGCCCATGTCCTGCCATCCTGCTTCTTTTCTGAATGTTCTCGATTTTGTCAGTGTCCCTTAAAACATGCTTCCAAGAACTAAACACACTCCTCAAGATAGGTAATATAATTGATATAATGACAAAGTAAAGTAAAAAGGCTTCTGGAGAAATTAAATAAGTTGAATGTAAGGGTAATAGGTAGTTTAGTAGCTAAACAACTCTTATCAAATGATGTTGCTTAAGAATTGTTGTAGAAAGACTGAGGATACTTTTTATGGCTCATCGAAGACCTCAACCCTGCAGCCTATCCAAAACAGTATATTCTGTAGGCTTGGCAGGTGATGTGGAAGTAATCCCCAGCATAGTAGCTGATAATGTGCACTGGAAAGGAAAAACAAATGTGTGGGTTTAAAAAAAGGAATTTCAAAGGACTTTATGTTAGAGTACTAAGCAAGAATTAAATGATGAAATTTAGTAGGTATATATGTAAGACTCTAATGTGGATTGTAAAAATCCAAGTACATCAGTAGAGAAAGCAGATACATGTTTTAACATGTGAAAATTGCTCAGAAAGTTTTGCTGGAAGATAGACTACTACAAGAAGGCTGTTCACAAAACTACATCATAATTTAGATTACATTAAAAGAAATGTAGAACCTAGAATAAAAGATGTCAGACTCTTTGTTGGTCAGATCCTGCCTAGAATGGCGAATTCTGTCCTGGACAATACACCTAACAAGAACTTGACAAAATGAAATGCTCTTAGAGTAGTGGAGAGTACTGGGTGTTAAAGAAAGTTGCTGGGATATCCATATAGCCTTGCCACTCAAAGCATACTTCACACACATGCAGCATTGACATAACTAGGAAATTAGTTAAAAATGCAGGATTATGCTCAGTGAAATAAGCCAGTCAGGGAAAGACAAATACCCTATGATTCCATGTATATGTGGAATTTAATGAAAATAAATTGATGAACAAAATAGAAACAGACATGGATAAGTGCAACAGACTGATAGCTGTCAGAGGTGAGGAGTATTGGAGGACTGAATGAAATGTGAGGGGATTAAGCAAATATACATATTACACACACACACATATAGACACATACAACAGTGTGGTGATAGCCAGAGGGAGACAGGGATGGTGGGGTGTGGGCTAGGTGGAGGCAGGCAAAGGTAGGTGATGGGGATGGAAAGAGACTTTGCTTTGGACAATGGGCACATAACGCAATGTGCAGATGATGTGTTATTGAGTTGTACAATTGAAACCTGTATAATTTTGCAAACCAATATCACCCCAATAAATTCAGTTTAAAAATGCAGGAATCTCAAGCCCTATCTCCAGCCTACAGAATCAGGAGCTGCATTTGGATAGGCTCTCCATGTTATTTGTTTACAAATTAAAGCTTGAGAAACTGTTCTAGAAAACCATTTTATCCTGAGAAAGCTCTGGCAGAGATGATACATAATTATATTCATGTACCTGAGATATTTTCTTGTGGAAAAAAATTACATAATCAAGTAAGAACTTGCCAATAGCCACAGACACTCAAAGACGAAAGAGATTCCAAGGTAAAGAAAGGATCCTAAGGCAAAGGTGCCCCAGCTGTAGAAGGGCTCAAGCGCAATTGCCACGTGAGAGTGTTCTCGTAAAAACCGTTATTTATGTAAGCCCCCGTGTGCCACAAACACATGGTTGGGTTCTTAAGGTTCGTATTATATGATTCTTGCACCCACCTCACCAGGTAAACCTCACTTAATAAGCCCTTTTTCACTGAGGGAAATAAGGAAAGTTAAGAACTTGCCCAAAGCCACAATGTTAGGAGATGGTAGACTTGAACACAGAATCTGTCTTCCTCATTGCAAGCCCCATCTCTCAGACACTGACTCCATGAAAGGACTAAATGACTTGGTGTAGTCTTTTCTACTCAAATGAGTTGATATTATTGTAGTATAATATTGAGTTAATCCTTTAAGGAACCTCGTTATATGCTTTTTTAAAGCTATAATCAACAACATTCCCATATCTTTTTTATAGGGGTGGTTTTCAAACCAAGTGTCACCACTTTGAATTTCTTATAACTTATTTGGGGATCTAAATTACTATTTTTATATTTATCACCAGTAAACTGCATTTTATTGATTTGGGGCCAGATTTAAAAATTTTTAAGTTTATTCATAATCTTCACTTAGCATCTCTCATGTCAGCTATTTCTTTCTGGTTTGTAATCTACATATGTAGTTAACACAACCTATATTAAGTAGTGTCAAGCCATTGTTGAAAAATGTTAGAATGATCACTCCCATTTTAATAAATACAATTCTGTTCTTTTCTGTTCCAAGTTCAAAATATCTAATTTATGTGAGGTTCATCTAGGCATTATTAAGTTGAGAGGACAGATTTGCACCAATAAATCTCACAAAAGACTGATTTATAAATAAAAATGTCTATTTATGCTGCATAAACAATTGTTTCTAAGCAAATTTTTATTTAGCTTTACTCATTAGTATATTTGCATATCAAACTTATACATAAAAATGAAACTTTAAATTGCTTCAAAAATAAAAATAATAATCCCATCAGCTGTCAGCTTGGACTTAAGCTCCACTGATATGCTTATAATAAATGCTTCTTTCTATGACACTACCTATTAAGAAATAATTAGGTTGAGAAACAAGTCTCTATATGGGCAGTATTTGTCTCTTTGCTTATCCCTTGTGGATAATGTTCAATTAATTAATTAAGGAACATTTATCTTGTTATTAATAAATAGATTTGGGTGAGGGACCATGTCTTATAAGGAGAAAAACCGAGGGAGAAGCAGACGTGTGATTCTAGGCAAATAGTGTAACCCATCTAGACCTTATTTTCCTTACTAGATGATCTTTCGTTACTAGATGACCTTCCCAATCCCTATATGTACAATTATCCACCAGCTGCTGAAGCTCACAAGCTAAAGTCACACACAATCAACTATCTCGCACATAACCTTTTACCTCATCCACTCTTACCCTCCAACAATCTATTCTCCAGAAAGAACCAATATGATTTTTAAAAAATATAAATGAGACTAAAGTACAATCATCTTAAAATCATCCAGTGAGTTCTTGTGTCACTTGAATAAAGGCCAGGCACTTTGTTCATGACCTATAAGACACTCTATAATCTGGTTCCCACCCACGTCTCCAACCTCATCCCCCAGCATGCTTCCTTTGCATCCTGAACTGCAGCACATCTGGTGGAAAACTTGGGAAGTTTGTCTGGAAACTGGTCTTCCCATCTTCTCATAGCTGTCTCTTCGTCAACCATGTATTAGCCTAATTGTCATATTTCAACAGAACCTTTCTTAACTACCCCCTGGTACTCTATTCCATTGATCTATTTTATTTTACTCATAGTCCTTATCACTGTTTGGTTATTTATCAATTTGTTGATTTCATTCTTTTCTTTCACAACAAAGTGATACTCTCACCTCAGAGAACTTTTCTTTCTTATTCACCATTTTATCCTCAGCACTTGGAATTGTGCTCAGCACATAGATGTTCAATAAATATTTGATGAAGAGATAAATGAATGATATTTTATATGCTTTACAGTTCTAAAATTTAATAATTCTGTATTAGCTTTAAGATGCTGTCTATATATGTTTTGACTTTTAAAATAATAGCAGTAGACTATACTTAAATAGTCAAAGAAAGCTATTATTGCAACCAAATATTTTCAGTATGGTATTTTTTATTAGCCTACATGCAATTATTTTTGTGCAGTTTATCGTCTGTTCATTTCTCATCTTTCCCAGTAGTGCAAATCCACGCCAATGGACTGTTAGCTTTGGAACAACAATCAATCCTCCATTGATGAAAAGAAATGTCAGAAGAATTATTGTGCATGAGAGGTATCACTCCCCAGCAAGAGAGTATGACATCGCTGTCGTGCAGTTTTCTCCCAGAGTTGCCTTTACTGATGACGTCCGCCGGGTTTGTTTGCCAGAAGCTTCTGCATCCTTCCGACCAAATTCAACTGTCTATATCACAGGATTTGGAGCGCTTTACTACGGTGGTGGGTACCTCAAGAAAGGATCATAGAGTAGTACTAAGCTTTGTTTAGAGCTACTACGGTGGTAGGTATCTCAAGAAAGGATCACAGAGTAGTACTAAGCTTTGTTTAGAGCAGCGTGATTTAATTCTCCCATCAGTGTTATCCTGCCAGCCATTTCCACACAAGCTGGTTGGATTAGTTAGGGTTCCTGTCTTGCAAGTGACAGAAACTCAAAATCAGATTAGCTAAAGCAAAGAATAATGATAAAATGGCAAATGTTGCTCTTGTAATTTGGGAATCAAGAAAGGAGTTTAGTCTGGCTTCAGATACAGCTGGCTTCAGGACTCATGATGTCATCAGGCTCTAAATTTCTGCATCATTCCATTCCCTGGCTCTGTTTTCCTTTTCCTATGGAGGGATTCTAGCTTCTAAGGTGGCCATCAACAGCTTAGGGTTCACACCATCTTTACCTACAAGATCCTGGGGGAAGAACACATCTCTCCCTTTGCCAGAATCTATGTTATTCCCTGAAAGACCCCTTTGGCCCAGTTTGTGTGCAGGGGCACTCGCATTGGCTGGCTAACTCAGATACTCAACCTAGGACTATACCAAGAAAGGCAGGTCTGTGATTGGCAGCCTGGTCAGAATCACATGGAATGGGGAGAGGTAGTTCTAAGAGGGTAGGCTTTAAAAGTCATAAAAGATGTCCCTTCAGTTACACCAAACTATTTCTATGGCTATTCTCTATGCAATGCCAGGTACACATCATTATGTCGTAATCCTCATGGCCACCTTCACTCCAACACTCCCTCACACTGAGCCCCATCTCTGTGAGCCTTCTTTATCCTCTCAGTTTTCTTCCCCTCAGTTCTCCATCCCAGACTTTCACTTTCCTCAGTGACCTTACAAAATTTTCCTTTGCTGAGCTACAATCTCCATTTGCAGCAAAATCTGCTTCACAAGAGGCTAATTTTAAAGTGATCAGGAATAAGAATACTGGGTAGAGATAAATCATCTCTGATAACAGATGATATTGCCCTCTCTAAGATGATCTAACTTCATAATGTTAATTAATCTCCTAAGACTAAAAATGATTTTATTTTAAAATGGTTTTGGGCATACTTAGTCAGACATACTCTGGATTCTGAAATCTGGTCCAGGCATATACATATACAATAGCAAGAGTGTTTCTTTAACTCTGAGCTTGAGAAGAAAAGAAAAGGTTTTCTGAGAATGACAAAATCCATTCACAGACCTCTATGCAATTTATATATAATAAAGTCTAAAGAATAAACCCTTAATTCTCAGTCTCTATTAAGAAACTAGAAATACCTTTCACTAATGTGGTCAAGAATAGATGCCCCATGTGCTTTCATTCCGTATTATACATGCTGAGAAGTGCATTGCTTTCTTTAAGGTCACATTACCAACCACAGAAATTATTATCCATAGTTTCGTAACAGTCCCAGGGGTGACTGAGTAGAGCTGTAGGCCTGACACCCTATGTCTGCACTCTACCTGATAGGTTTTGCCCTAAGAGTTTGCAGGCTCTGCTTCTCTGATGATGATGGGAGGGGCATGCCGGATTCCCATTGGCTGGTGTGATGAAATGTTCCTGGCCTGGAGTTTGAGGCGGGCATAGAACTATACCTGGCATAATACTTTTTAAGTAGCAATAAAATTTAACTGACACGTGTATGACTCTGTACTGAACAATAGAAGACCCAGTTTTTCAAGTACCTATGGATATTCACCAAGATAGACCATATTTAGGTCCATAAAACAACCCTTCACAAATTTTAAAAAATTAAAATCATACATAGTATGCTCTCTGATCATAATGGAATCAAACTAGAAACTAGTAACAGAAAGATAACAGGAAAGTCTCCAAATGCTTAGGAATTAAATGACACACTTCTAAATAACCCATAGTGCAGAAAGGAAGTCTTGAAGAAAAATTTAAGTATACATAAAACTGGATTAAAATAAAAACAACATATCAATATATGCAGAATGTAGCTAAAACAATGCAGAGAAGGAAATTTATAGCAAATGTGTAAAGTAGAACAGATGAAAGTTCTCAAATCAATAACCTAAGTTCCCACTTCAAGTAACTAGAAAATAGCAGCAAAATAAACTTAAAGCAAGCAGAAGGAAGGAAATAATAAGAATTAGAACTTAATAACAACAAAAGCAAGAAAATAATAAAGAAAATTAATGACATAAAAAGCTAATTCCTTTCAAAATATCTATATTTTGTGAGAAATGTTATCCAGTACCCCCACAACAGTTGAGAAATAGTTCAGAGAGTTCCAGGATTTATTTAAATAGCAATCAAGGTATTGACTGGGGTTGAGGTCTCATCTGCAGCTTATTGGTTGTTGGTGGAGTTCATTTTCTTGCAGCTGGAGAACTTGTGGCAGCTTGCTTCTTCAACATCATTAGAAAAATGTCTTTAAACTTAGGAAAGGCCTAAGCCCTTTCTAAAAGGGCTCACCTGATTATGCCAGGCCCACCGTGGATAATCCCCTTTTTGAAGATCTCAAGTCAAATGGAATTTATCTTAATTACACCTAAAAAATTCTATCATGTAAGCCTAATAACATAATCATAAGAATGGCATCCATTCTATTTCCTGCAGGGGGAAGGAGATCACAAGGGAATTGTGGGCATCATCACTGAATCCTGTCTATTACAGTGTCAGTTTCCCAATAATGACGAGGTTTGATGTAAAGCATTTGTGAACACTTGTGATAGTCCTTGCTTGTACCACAGGCAATTGTCTTCCTGCCATAATGTTGGTTTCTACAACCCCTAGTCTATAATCTGGAGCACCAAACTTACAATACATAAAACATGAAATTGTTGCCTTTAAATGTTATGTTATGTGTGAAACTTCTCCATAAAATGTAAAGGATAAAATAAATACACATAGTATTACAGTTATTTTATCAAGCTAAGAGCGAAAACTATGAAGACCTACAAATACAAACTTTATGTTTTTAAAATGAATACCTTCGAAATATATAAATCAATCATTTTTAACATAAAGATACAAAGATTGTCCAGCAAAAGAAACAAAACAGTTTTAGGTATTTATAAAAATGTGATGAGGATAAAAATCATTTAAATGTGCCAGATTTTAAACAGAATATTTCCCCTTTGGAAACTGCTTATAGCCTCATGCTGTGTTGACAAATTTCTTACAGGAAAGATTCTAAAAGAATCTGCTCACTTTATTCTAGCGAAGGATGCCGATCATAAACACTAAACTTACTTTGTTTTTTATTAAGGGGAATCTCAAAATGATCTCCGAGAAGCCAGACTCAAGATCATAAGTGATGATGTATGCAAGCAACCACAAGTATACGGCAGCGACATAAAGTTTGGGATGTTTTGTGCTGGATATCTGGAAGGCATTTATGATGCCTGCAGGGTAGGTGGGGAGAGATTACTTTTAATATCATTGACTTAAATTTTTTTATCTGGCTTAATAAATATTCTATGTTCTTTATACTATAATACAATACAGACATCTTGTCAGTTCAACAGTTTCTAAATGCAAATTTCACAACATACATATTTTAAATGTTTTGTTAAGCAAAATAAAATGAGCAGAGTTCCATTGATGCTATCAAACAAACTAACCATCAAATTAAATTTTCTAAATACCAGAAGTTCAAAGATTCATAAAACTTCATTTCGTTAAAGAGCTCACATTTAGAAAGGAAACAATCATGAACAATGAACTATGATGTCATATCATAAATGACATAATGAAGAGAAAATATTTTTAGCTTGAAGGGAACATTTCATAGCAAGTTATCAGAGGAATCACATTTCAACAAGGCCTGAAGAATAAATAGCACTTGCCCAGTTATAGAATAAGAAAAGAATACTATAGAAAAGAGAAAGAGCACAGCCATGATTACGAAGGTGTGAAATTACAATTCATATTCGAGGGAGCCCCAAGTGATTTGCTGGGTCTCAGCCTAAATAGTGGGGGGAAGCTGCAAACACTAACAAGGTGGGTTAGGCCATGTTATGGCTCTGGAGCTCCACCATGTCCTCCTCTGTCATCCAGTATCTGTCCTGCACGTGTATGTTCTAACAAGGTATAAAAGTGTGTTTCTTCTTAGAGGCACTTGCCTTATAGTGTGAGATCCTTGAAAACACCAAGGAGGTGATTCTACCTGGGGAAATGATTCGAATGGTATTGATATCAGGTGGCACAAGTCCTTCCCCGAGCCCCACATATTACACAACATGGGCAACCTCTGTCAGGAAAAGGTATGCCACCTACATCTCTATGTAGCATACAGGCTGTACAAGAGCAGGATCAACACACATCTAGCCTCAGTTGTTAAGAATATGAAGGAAGGCAGCTAGGATTTGGGGAATCCTGAGAGAGGTGTATGCCTGACAGACAGGGGGCAGGTAACACCGAGAGTTCAGGAGCAGACAGGATGTGGGAACCTAGGCAAATGGTGAGGTTAGTGATTAGCTTCAGGAGGGACTGGTGGTCATGAAGAGACTTCCCTGGACTGGAAAACAGAGGTAAGATTCCTAACCCATGACTGTGCAAGTGAGTAATAAGACAAAGCTGGAGTCATAGAAAAAATGGGAAAGTTGTTAAGGAGGGGACTCAGGCACAGGGGCCCAAGACAAGAATACACTAAGTGCGACTGGGTGCATGGCATGTGGCTTAGTCTGTCTGAGAACAGAGAAGTCCAAGCACGCTGTTTAGAGTCAGAAGAAAAATGACATCAGCTTGACTTTCTGTGTTACATAAAATTTGCTAAGAGTAGACCTGAAGCATCTTACCCTCCTCCCCCCTGCCAAGGTAACTATGTGAGGGATGGATGTGTTAACCTCATGGTACTAGTCATTTCACAAAGTATAGTATGTCAAATCATCATGCTGTTCACTTTAAAGATATACAGTTTTATCTGTCAATTCTGTGTCTCTAAAGCTGAAAAATAAAATGTGAAAATTGAAATTTCATAGGCTTTTAAAGACTTTTAGAACTTTTAAAATCCATGTTTCAAGTAATTATCCTATAATTGGTAATCTATACATATGTTTAATAATAAATATGTAGTTCATCAGAAAATCTTCAGTAAAGCTTTATGTTTAGCTAATTTTCTTTTTTTTCTTTCATCATTTCTTTTCAGGGTGATTCTGGGGGGCCTTTGGTCATAAAGGATCTTAAAGATACCTGGTATCTCATTGGAATTGTGAGCTGGGGAGATAACTGTGGTCAAAGGAACAAACCTGGAGTCTACACAATGGTGGCATATTACCGACACTGGATTGCTTCAAAAACAGGCCTCTAAGTCACTATGCAAGTTACACATGGAGAGCTGTCTACAGGCCAGGCCTGTATTCGAGTCCAAGTATTCAGGGGATGTAGTTTAATGGAGTGAGATTAATGACTGCATTTAGAGACACAAGATACATGACATGATTTATTTTAGAATCACTTTAATCAACTAATAACCCATAGGCAGTTCATAAGGATTTAAATTTGTAAAGTAGTGGGTCAGTTAGCCTGATCTGAAAAACATGGTAGACACTGAGCTCTTTAAATCATATAAGCAGGAGTACAAAAGAGGAACAATGCAATTTTTTGTGGATAATCCATGAGATTTGTCTGGGGTGTCACCTTAGGTGGGTAGCATTTTAAACTCTCAAAAGAGTTCAGGAAACCTTTATACAGGGGTGGACAAAAGTGGGTTTACAGTTATGAGTACAGGAAACACAGAGTTTATTATTATTTATTAATTATTATATTATTTTTACATACAAACAACTGTAAACCTACCTTTGCCCACCCCTATATAATTTCCAGAGCTCACAAATACTTTTTTCTCATTATTCCAGGTTTTACAAAAAGATTTTCTACTGTAAGAAAATAAATTTTTTACTTATAGTATCATTGGTAGGTCCTTATAAAAGGAAGTTATATCTGGGAGAAAAAAAGTATTGTGATAAATTAAGTCAGAGATCTTCTAAACTTTTTCTTTCAGTTCTAACCTCCCTTATTTTTGGTGACTTTTTAAAAACATACACACACACACAGATATCGCCACCCTACAGATACACTCAGAGAAAGCCTGAGTAATGAATGAGTGTATAAATTAATTAACTTGTCAAAAATGTATTTTTGTTGCAAACAATATTTTTGCAATGTTTTAAAATGTATTTTTTGTTGGAGAAGGTGATAGTAACTTCATGGGCAGTCCCTAAACAGAGGCCAAAATTTTGACATTTTGTAGATTCATTGCATTTACATGTTTGGACCAATAGGAGGTGGCTTGGTATATTATTAAAGGTTAAATGCCTAGAAAAACAATGAGAATTTGCCAATATGTTGAAGAATCAAAGGGCATTGTACTTCTAGATAAAAAAGTACCAAGTACCAAGTATCTAGTACCAAGAACGGTATTGCTGCAGCTGATTACTCCCTAAAGCTGTGGCAGTAGGCTGACTACTGCAACCATGAAACCCTACTTAAAAAATGTTGAATAAATATAACTTTTGAGGACCTACCACCCAGAACACATGAACAAAGTGATATGAAAGAACAACTATACCTCCTAAATAAAGTGTGTTGTGAAGACATTAGCACAGTCAGGCACACGTGTTCCATGGTGCAATTAAATGAAGGTTTTGTGGAAACTTGCTGTGTGTGACAACGCCAGCCAAATTTTTCAGCTCTGCAGGTGGGGTGTCAGTCATTCCTGTAATCCACATAAGCCAAAGCACTGGAAATTGAGTTACTTTATAACAATTTCCCCTTGTGTGCTACTGAGAAGGCATAAATATAATCCTAAATAATGGAAAGGAAATTTACAATTTACCCACACACAAAAATAATTGATCTATAACTTAGACTCATAGAAGTTTTAAAATTTAGAAAAGACTGTGCAAGTCATGCAGGCCAACACGCGTGTCGGAGAACTGGAGCCAGGAAGCACAAATGACTTAGTAAAAGTAGCCTGTATCCTCCAGGAGCCACAGACCCGGGTACCAACTTTACAGGTCCTTTTCCTTACGAAGTATCTTTCTGACTGCCTATATTTATTGAACCATCAGATCTATAAAAATTACAGCAAGTGCTATTATTGATTCTGTTTTAAATTTGGATACTCTTAAGAAAATAATTTTAAATAATGGAATTCACTTAAGCAGCTCATTGTCAATTCTCTGAACTCACTTCAAGACAAAATTGCTTCTTATGTATACATAAAAAATATACACAGCCATACAAATTATTCTATATTTTGGTGGTATATAATTCTGACTTTTAATTTTAAGATTTAAAATGATCTTAGAGTTATAAACTTTGTATTTGTAAGCTTTGGTGCAGCATTTCATTCTGGGTCACATGTGAACAAATACTGATATCCCATTTTAAATTAAATAATAAAGTCAGTGGTCAGAGTACCCTATAAAGAATATCACTGAGTCAGTGTTAGGCCATAGCATGAATCTTTCTTTCAAAAGCTCTTAAGGGTTGCATTTCTTTTAACAACTAGCTAGGGTCACTCTGAAGCAGCATTCATTAGTCTTGGTGGTTGTGACATTTTCTCCTGTATAAATGTTGTGAAGGGCTGTCCCATGCAGTGTAGAATGTTTAGCAACCCCTGACCTCTGCCTACTAGATGCCTATAACACACTCCTCCCCCCAAAACTTTGATAACCCAAAATATTTCCATACATTGGGAAATGTCCTCTAAGGAATAAGCCTGTCTCCTATTGAGAACTACTGTTTGTATTTGATTATTTTTCAGAAATTCAATAGAAACCTCCAATTTTGATATTGATTATTCAAAAACTACAGTCTCCTAATCAAACTGAACGTTCACTATCATGCTCCTAAATAAAATAGCAACTGTGCTCCTTGGTATACACCCAAATGAGCTGAAAACTTATTTCTATACAAAGACATGCACACAAATGTTTATGGCAGTTTTATTCATATATTTCCAAAACTAGGAAGCAACCAATATGTCCTTCAGGAGGCAAATGGCTAAATAAACTGGTTCGTGCAGACATTAGGATATTATTACTCAGTGATTAAAAAAACTTATCAAGGTACAAAAAGACATAGATCAAACTTACATGCATATCACTAACTGAAAGAAGTCAATCCGAAAAAGCTACAATCTGAGAAAGCTACATACTGTTAGAATCATACTGTATGATTCCAACCACATGACATTCTGGAAAAAGCAAAACTATGGAAACTGTAAAGAGATCATCGATTCTCAGGGACTGTGAGTAAGAGAGGGGTGAATAGGTGGAGCAGAAAGTATTATTAGGTAGTAAAACCACTCTATATGATACACCAATGGTCATCAAAACCCATAGAATGTCAATACCAATAGTGAATCTTAATATAAACTTTGGATGTTAGGTTATAATGATGTGTCAGTATAGGTCCATCCATTGTAAAAAAAAAAAGTACCACTCTAGTGGGGAGATGTTGATGGCTGAGGAGGCTGTGATAGCAGAGGAGACTGTGTGTGTTGCAGCATGTGGGTGTATGAGAGCTCTTTGTACTATATACTCAATTTTTTTTGTGAATCTAAAATTGTTCTAAATATAAGGTCTATGGTTTAGTTTTAAAGCTACCAAAGCTTTGAAGACCCCTGGAGAAGTGGTAGAATACAGAGGAATACTGAATTCTGGATAAAGCAGTACAAGAAGTTAGTATAAGGGAATTATTCTACAGCTGAAGCATTCTTTGTGGCTGAATTACATTCTTACCAGGAAATATAAAATAGTTTCCTAATTATGAAGTTGAAACTCTTTTTATCGATAGATTTGGGCAAAGAACAGGAACTAAAAGTATTTTTTCTACATAAATAGTTGAATATTGTGTAACTCAAACTTCCATAGAAACTGCTGGTGATAAAGGGCAAGTGTAGGGACTAACAACTTCAGGGGGTATGGGAGACCTCCAGGATAGTGTCTTGTCAATGTTAGTGAGGGCATGAAAAATAAACCATAAGCATCAAGAATCAGAAAAGACAAACAAACAGCAGTACCTCAGGTTACCCTAACCTGTCCTTAGCCTTGGAATAAGTGTTCTGGGATTGGGCATGCTAGATGATGTTATGTTATGTGCAAGGTCATTGCAAATCCCTGTAAAACCTGCAGAATATTTTTTAGGGCTACAGTGATCAACTAGAGTAGTCATCACAGACAACATAGAGTAGTCATCAAAAAGCACTTGGCTGAGTACTACCCTGTCTGAGTTATGCGGTCACTGCCCTCATAGAATTGGTTGCACTGTGGGCCTCCCAGAGCCATCTCAGGAGGCCGTGGCATTCAGCTGGGCACTATTATCCACAGTTCTCCTGCTATCCTTTGAGGGGTCATCTGCTTTAGCTGGAACCTGGAGCTCAGTGACATCCACATTCTCGGGTTTGTTAGATTTCCCTAGGAAACGTTTCTTTTACCTCTCCCTGGTCACCTGGCTTCCAGAACTGGAGGAGCTGTCTGGCAGTTTTGACTCTCTACTCCTGTGAACACACCACACTGGAAGGAGCCAGTACGGTTACCAGGGGTATCCAGGCACATAGATCCATGATGCTGGTTCCCCTCAAATAAATATTTCTAAGTCTTAAAAGTGTGCTTGATCTAGGCCCTCCCTGGTGTGGCTCAGTGGATTGAATGCAGGCCTGCAAACCAAAGGGTAGCCAGTTTGATTCCCAGTCAGGGCACATGCCTGGGTTGCAGGTCATGTCCCCAGTTGGGGGCGCACAAGAGGCAACCACGCA